>CM056173.1:40057619-40156652 GCA_029691765.1 Entomobrya proxima
ATATGGCATGGAGAATGTTGCATCATCAACATGATCATGTTCCTTTGCTGTTGCTTTTGCTAGTGGAAAACCTTCAATTTTCTAGTCAACCAAAACTTTACACAGTTTCACTTTCACTTTACCTACCTCCATCCCTGATTTACCAACAATTTTATTTTTTCTTTGTAAATAGTAACGTCAAAGTAGAAGTAATGCAATACTTAAGTATACGGTTGCAGGCATTTTGCTTTCACCTAAACTATTGCACCACACTGCATCTTTGTTCGTTTAGGCAGCGTCTTCAATTGCTTTGCATGGATAGCAATAATATACATGCGTGTAATCCTCTGCCTTGTACTATTTACTTGCGTAGTCAAGGGCAAAAACAACGACACTTGGATTGAATTGACTCACTCAACAAAACAGAGAATAGTCAATTCCAGTTGACTTTTATAAAACGCATGTAGAAACATACTGCCGCCGTGCGTATGAAGCACTCAAGCAAAAGCGACGTATCTCTAGTGTTTGGTAATCGAATCAAGTTGACTTTGACTTTGTCCACAATGCCATGAGATGATGATGGGTGGGAGTAAAGCGGCTGTGAAAGAGTTTGGCAAGACTTTGATCATTATTACTATCATCATCAGTACGAGAAGAAGCGTGATGGCAGGGAAAAGTGAGTTGAAGCGACGTAAACCAGAGTATGGACTGGAACAAGAACAACAACAACAGCGGCAGTGGCAAAAGAAGTGGAAGCAGCAACAGACCATCAAATTGATTTAATTCACTCACGATCATGATCATAATAATAGGAGAGAGAGTGCCGAGAGAAAAAGGGAGAGTGGGTGGGTGGCTGAGATAGAAAAAATGCGATCGTGACGATCACAAGAAAAAAAGGAGAGGAAATGGAATTTTCACTCCAAAGGAAAATAATACATAATGGGAAAGAAAGGAGAGTGAAAACGGATGGGGTTGAAAAAAGAAAATATGGAAAAAATTTCAACGTTTTTTTTGTTTTGCCAAAGTGTCAGTGTCATAATGTCTATTGAACATATCAAGTAAAGAGAGCTCTGATTTTTTAGCACACAAAAAAGAACAATGAAAAATTTCACAAAGAACGGGAAGATGTGATGATGTTGGTGCTTCCTTGATATGTTGTCAGGGAAAGTGTATGGAACTGATTAATGCTTTTAAAGACACGGGGAAACATATGTTTCTGGGAGAAAGGAAACAAACCACTTGAGTAGTAACACATGACACACTCACTCATTAAATTACATGAGCAAAGAGAAGAGACTTTTAGCTCCAAGACATTTTGTTTTTTCCTGTCTTCACCAAAAAGTGATTGAACAAAGGAACTCGGCCTGAATAAATGAATCAATGAAGCAAAGAGATATAAAAAGTGGTAAAAGGTTCTGAGAACAAATCCATCGAAATCCACAATGAATTCAATGAATTACTTTGGAGCATTAAGTAAACAGGAAGAGAAAACAATAGAGAAAAAGTTAAAGAAAATCCTTTCCCCAAATCAAGTGAAAGAAGGCGGTGGAATAATTCCCCATCATGATCAAAAAGGCCGACTGGTGATTAAAAGTAAATTAAGCGAAACAAAGCTTCCCTAACTTGCGTTGGCAGAAGAAATATTTAGCCATAATCACGCGGAAAAATGAAAGGCTTGAAAAGCTGCTGAAGGTACGCAAAACGTGTAAAGAAAATACGCATAAAGTTTAAACCTGGTTTGGTAGCCCCATAGCCACCTTTTACCATTCGCATAAATTATCCCGCCTTACGGGTCCCATTTTGAATGGAGTTACACTAAGTTTAACTTGAAAACAAAACATTTCCTTTTTCAAAACCTATTTAGCCATTGTTTAGTTACTGCCACAGAACATAAATCTATGGAGTAATATTATGGAAATAAGAGAGAGGCCAGGGCAGCAGTATCAACACCGGTTGGTGGTGTTGCTTCTGTAGAAACACACTTCCTTCTTGACTTTTGCTCTCCCTCTTTTATTCGTTTATATATCAAACTAGCAATTATAACGACCTTGCTTCCTCTCAAGATTCAACAAGACAGATAAAATCTTTGAAAGCCGTGTATGCACCAACCAGGTATTCAAACTAAAGCCACAGCCTTTCAGCATTCCATTAATGGAGCAGATGAGCCCTATCGTTTCTTCTAACAATTCGCATCTCATTTTCCATTTAATAATACCTTCTATGCATCTTCTTTACTTCCCCTTCTTGTGCTAGGCGATATTTGATGTTATACTTTTTCTTCTACTTTGTTGAGTGCATGGGAACAGAACATATTGCTAGCCTAAAACTTAACTGCAGTGCAGTACCATCGAACAATTTTGTATTGCACTTGTGTTCCTGTCGTTGTTGTAAAAGGTAATACTAATGCAATAATAATAACAGTGATATCAACAGTAACAATATCAACAACAACAACAAATTCGAATACTTAAACTTTGAATGAAAAAGGAAAAGCGGTATAGTCAAAAAGTGTAGGGGCATGTTACGCAGTCCATATCATACAAGGTCGTTTGGGAGATAAGAGGGGAAAGCGGAATAAAATGTTGAAAGTTAAACAACGTTCTCTTTTCATGTTGCATTTTATGCATACACTTCAAAAAATGTAATTTGTTGTTCTCTTCCACTTACTTTTATTGCCATTCTTCAACAACTCAATAATAATATCCTTATCATCAACATCCCATAGTTGCGATAAGCGAGAAACCCTGCAGTTACGCGTAGAAACTAGAAACTTGAACAATTAATAATTTTACAAACGAACATCTTTTACTTTTCATGGAAAAAAAACTTGTGTACTAATCTAGTAGAGATTAGCATCTATCGCCTTGTTGACACAATCAGCTAGCGGCATGCTGGAACACGAAACAATGTCGTTATGGATAAACGATGCCATCATTCATTATTACCATCACTGTCATTTTATAATTCAGCCATTTATTCACTGCCCTAATGTTCTCGTCATCAATGTATTTCTTAAACCATTACGTAAGATGTATCAACGTCATCATACGACATGAAATTTGATTACCAATTTCTCCTGCCATTCTGTAAGTTTCATCATGTTACTATGTTGCCGTCCAAAAATTGACATTGTTGATCATGTTCATAGAATTTTGTACAATATTTTATGACATTTTTAGCATCAGGTCTATCAGCAATTTAGTTTTTGTCGCATTTTGCTAGTAGAGTGCTGTGAGATTGCCATTATGAAGCAAAATACATGTTGTTTACGACTACTTTACAAAAAGAGAGCGGTGCTTTTTTTCTCAAAGTGTTGATGATGTGATATTGTGATCGTGCCTTATCTCATTTTCGTACACACACTATGTATCGCCAACAAGAACACAAGTTTATGACAAGTTGTGTACTCACTATTATTACTGCCAGATAGAGCACAGTTTGATTATTCCAGTTTATTATTGCGTGATTGCATGAACGAACACACATTATTGTTTGAAAATCAACCCTCTTCTCCCGTGACTTTTCCACAAAGCCTCTCCTTTATGCGTACAATTGAGCAAGTCAAGTGAACTGAATTCTCTTCTTTCGACAATCCAAAATCCATTCAAATGGTAATCATCATCTTTTCATTTTTCAACAGTACACTACTGACGTACTACTCCATAGAAATGTTGTTAGCTACTTATAATAATGTCCAAAAAATTCTGAAATATTTTTGTTGATCATAGTTTGTTCACGTCACTATTCTTGACACAGCCATGCATTGTATTGGTTGCATAATACGCTTGTTTTCTTGTGACTTTCTTAAACTCTCTGTCAAGAAAAGGGAGGCAGCAGAGACAGAAACTATATATTTTTCTCTGAGAACGTCCTCTCCCCTTCTTCTCAATTTCAAACGGGAACGAAGTAGCTTCATTTTTTTGTGCAAGTGTTACATAATAAATGTACCTAAAAGTAGAGTGTGATTGTATGGTATGAATACATGTGCTTCGTCTTTTCCTTTGTGGAAAATGGTAGTAAGTAGTAAGCTCTCCTCCCACCCTCTCTACTTCTTTCAACTTCTCAACCTGGTCGCCCTCTTTTGAAAAGAAGCAAGTCACTTTTTTCGTCAGTGATAAATGAAATGAATAAAAATTGAAGAAAACGAAGAAGAAGAGACCGACGATGATGTTCACGATGATGATGATGATGCGGACATATAAAAGCATGCAATAATTTTAAAATAAGAGCAAAATAAACACTCTTCTTTGCTGACTCAAGCCTCTCTTTTCTTTAATGAATGTTGTCTTTTACGCAAGAAACGCAACAGTAGTCAGTGAAGTAGAGATATTTTCAAGTAGCTAGAAGCTCTTTAACTGTCAAAAACCTGGAAAAATGGCAAAGTAAGCAGAAGCAGTACACTTAAGTTGCTTTACAAGACGCAGTAAACGTTTCAAAAATTACCGTCATCATCCCAACAAATCCAACAACAAGAACATCTTTATTTGTAAAAGCTTCTCTTCATCTTTCTCTTCACTTGCATTTGTATCTATTTGACATGGCACTTTATGTTTTTTCGCTGCGTGCCTTAATATATTATTCCAAATAGACAAGTGTACTCATTATGATAATGCACTACTCCAATCCCGACGATGCAAATATGAAATTGTGCAGCAACAGGAACTTCAGAGAGAAAAACCAGAATGATGCTATTCAAACCGATGAAGATGATAATAATGATGTCATGCAATAAATTGAGCACAACATTGAATCTATTCATTTGGAATGAACAATGTTTTCGTTTGTTGCTGTTGATTACCCTTTTAGTTTCATAGCACCCAACATTCAAAAACATGTAAGATGACATTTAAAATTATTTTTCTCCATTTTAGGAAAATTCGTTTTTTAAAGCATTCTAAAGTGTTGGATTGGATGGATGTAAGAATTAATATTGCTATAGCAAAACAGATACTCATTTCAAAGTCACTTACCGCTAGAGTTATATGGATGTCCGTGCGCACCTGCGATTAATCCTTTTCCTTTCTCGATATGGTGACCACTGGAAATGCCGCTTCCAGAAGACTTTTTCCCGTTTAGTAATCCTCCCCCGTGGGGATGATTTTGAGGAAAGCTGTGATGCTGCGGATGATGCGCGGAAAGTACTGTTGTAGAAGGAGACAAGGAAGATGACTTTACTGTATTCGGGCCTCCACTTCCGTTAATTCCAGGCACTCCTGACGATAAACTTCTATTGTCACCACTTCCACTCGCACCAGCACTTCCACCAGGTAGTGGTATACTCGTATGATGCTGTTTGCAAAAAGGACCAGGTAGTCTACACAAAACAAGTTAAACACGCCAAAAAATCAGTAAGAATGTTTTAATGACAATTTCTTTCTTATTCGAAAAGCCTCAAAAGGCCACAATCTCTGCACGCAACACTCTCTCTGTGACTAGTAAAACATGACTGACTGACAGTCAGTAAAAATCTTGTCCAGTTGCAGAGAGGGATGTTCTTTTCTGTACAAGCAGCAGATGTGTCAGTACTTAAGAGCATTAGCCATTTACAGAAAAAACTACACACACGCAAGTATACATGCTTATACTTTTACACGAGCTTAAATACAGTTATGATCTTTAAAAGAGAGTCGTCCTACCAAAAAAAGTAAAACACAGAGCTACGTCATATTACACACATGACGCTTTTCTCGATCTGATATTTATCGTTCCCTTGTCATTTTTATGTTGCATAGTTGCATAATATAGCTCTGCATCGTTTCAAATCATTACTGCGTTTTGTTTCCATTCTTTTCATTTATTGCTTTCGTCAATGTTTTTATTCATGCGAGGAGGAGTAAATATAAGCATGTACTACTACTGTAGATCATATAAGGCAGTAGAAATTAGGGAACATTTTTTTGAATCCACCCCACACGTACCGCACCACCACATTTAAAAAAGGCATATCCGGATAATTTATACAACTTGTACAGTTTGCTCACAATCGATCCTCACATTACTACTATAATCTATTGGGTTGTTTAGTAAACAAAAGTGCAGAGCTATACACGACAGCAGTGGTGACGGTGGTGGCCCGCTAGCACACATTTTATTTTTATTCCATTTCCATCGTCCCAACTTTCTAGGGAAAAATATCAACATTGAACTTGAAACAGTAGTGAATGTAGTAATGCACTGTGGTAGCAAAAGAAATATGCAGTTGATCAGAATGAACCCTTCCAAAAGGTTGAAGAGTAAACCGATCCCAGGGAAAAATTCAGAAGAGTTCGTTGTACGACCTAAACGAAACGGAAAGGAACACACGACCGACGACCGTGTGTACGTGTACGTGGTCCCTACGCATAAAAATATTTTTATGCAATAATGCAATGCATCATCATGATCAGCAATGTGTGTCCTTTCTGGTGTCAGCAGCAGCAAAGTAGAAATGCACTGCTGCTTGTTACAGCAATCCACCCTGGCTCCGATAGATCACAATTTTCTTTTTATTGCTGGTTAGTTGTATATTTTCATGTATATTTTAATACGTTCATGCACGTTCCCCCAGCGCAGCAACTTTTTCAACCTATAAAACTGCTGCGGCGAATATTCTGGCTTGTAGGAAGGCAGGAAATGCACCGGCCTTTTTTATTTCAACTGCTGCACTTTGTCGAACGACTTGAGTTCTACTACAGTCATAACACATCTGTCTTGCTGCCTGTCTGCTTATATGCTCTTTCATTCCCGTGGAAAATGAAAGTCATGTAATGTCCTAGCCAGCCACAACAAAGGGCACGTTTTACTACATGAAAAAAAGTGAATATGGATATTGTAGATGTGATGAGTTGATTATAAAATTGATACATGGTCTCGTCCACGTTCCTATTATTACATATGAAATCCTTTTTGAATTTTCATTGAGCAGAAACATGCAAAGTGGGGACATTATGCTTAAAAACTCTCTACAGAAGACAACCATGTGCATATAACCATGATCATCATGATTTCAATTTCAATTTTCACGGTATTCTCCTATGGCGCGGCTGTCACTCATTGTTACCAGGATGTTCCCCGTGCAAGTTGTAATATACTGCCAATAATCAGTCGGTGGTGGAAGAGCCACCATGGCAACAAGAAAGCAAGGATGAATATAGAATATCCCCAAGTAAAGCCTTTAATGTGGCATGCTTTTATATATTTCCATTCTGTCCTCCGTTGTACTGTGTGACAACACCACCAAAAATAGCCATGGAAGGTCCGTTCTGTCACAATCTCCTCACAATTCCGCATTAGGAGTTCCCCTCGCTGGAAAATCCCGTAATTTTTATGTGAACGCACACACACATGGACACAAAGAAAAATGCAAACAGTATGATGGGTAGAATTTGTTCAGAGAAAGAATGAGCCGTCAAGGGAAATGGATATAGTGGACATGCTGATATTTGAGCAAGGGAAAAGTAGAGACGTGTGTGGTGTGAGAACTGAAACGCTTGAAAAAGTGCGTCCCTCCGCTTGATTCGGTTTAAGTAGACTGGTGGACGTCTTGCTGTGGAAGCTGATACTTTAATATATGCGTTCTGTGAGGCATGCTTGAAAAATATAGTTTTGAAAAGTAAAATATCAAGCAGTACCAGCAGCAGTTGCATTCGCATGTTTAGTAAGTGTAAAAACTATTGATTTGAAGTGGCTAGCTGGTGTTGGGAAGCCATTTTTGTGCAGATGAGTAGTTTCAAGTAAAGTAGAATGCGACCACAATGACCACCCTCTTTTTTGTTCATTGTATGGTTTAGTCATTTAGCATGTTAAAGGACAGATTAATTTAAATATAAAATTGGAAGAAAGCACGCACACAAAACTGACGACACAGGAGACCATGATTGAATTTTCCGCACCCTTTGGTTATTAGTGCTGCTCTGTAGATTACTCATATATTCTGGTCATCCTATTCAAGAGCCTTCTATTGTCCCATTGTTCAAAGAGCACCCCCGTTTTCATCTATTCTTGTTGAGCTCCCACTACTACGACCAGCCAGAGTTTTTTTTGTTGGTAGAAAGAGGAGCTGGACACTGGTGACCAGTGCCTGGTCTGATTTTCAATTATCGAAATACCAAGCATAACCAAAATGTCTTCATTTCTAGCCAGTGCAAAGGAGAAAGCACTGTGTAATCATACCATACTTGGAAAGTTTACAATCAATATAATGGCAGTATTTGTTCGCCTGCTGCAGTACAAGTACAGCAAATTAGTGAATAGTAGGCCTCCTGATGAGTAAGTGGAAATTGAAATGTCAGCAAAGGAAACCACAACAAGAATCATTGTTTGGGAGAAAATTAAACTACAAAATTGCAAAACTTTGACATGCAATTTCTAAAATCGGTGAGCGCTGAGCAGTCACAAAAGACCTGGGCCTAAGGCCTTTAAGTCTGCAAGACTGAATGACTGGAGAAAAGAACCACAATACATTGTATTCCATTTCCTTTGTTTCTACACTTTTTGGGCATTACAGAATGTGAAGAATACATCCGCCATCTTCAGTATAACAGCTAAACTTCAACGGTTTCGGGTGAACAAAGACAAGAGCTCAGAAAATTTTCACGCAAGTTGTAAATCGTGTCTTGAGCAGATGGCGAGACCGTCTACTACCAAAAGATTTCTACTTCTACCTTTGAGGAAGAGGTAGACGGTTTTGTACTTGTTTGGCTGTGCTTTTGCTTTATTTGCAATAGGGCCTCCAGTTCAGTTTTGGTTGTGTTGCATTGCAATTCAACTGCAGGCATTTTAAGGGGAAACCCCAACTACGCACACCTTTTACATCGTTCCTTATTCTTTCTACCTGTGTCACTCGGCATATTACTTGGAATAGAGGAGTTTTCAGTTATTCATTAAACTTAAAAATAAATTGACGCTTGCGATTCGACCTATGATATGATATGATGACATATGAAACCTGTGTACATTCAGTCGAGGATTTTACTCCCTTTTCATGCTCTCAACTTTCTTCTTCTGTGTACATTGTACTCCCACACAAGTAAACACGGTGAACAATACTGTATTATTCTCATCTTGGTGGCCGATCGTTATAAATGCCTACATGCCTGCCTTTGATGAGCATGTTGGTAGAATCACTGTTGAAATGAGTCATCTTTACATGGTCTGCCTCATCACGATCCGCTCCACATGGGCCAACATCATTGTTATGTGTACCGGTTATTCCATGAAAGAGTCATTCCAGTTCTGAGAAGCAGAGGCGAAGGAGAGTCAAGAGTCGCTGTATCGCTAACAAAAAAGTCATTCCTTTTTATGCTCTTTCACGGTGATATTTGCAGGCTTGATATTTATTTAGCACAATCCCACTGCGTACTTTCATATTGTACACATCACTAACGCTACTCCGTTTTTTATGATTCGTAAATAGAACAACTACGTGATTCTGAATAAGTACAATTCATGACTCTCTCCTTCTTCCTACCCAAGTCATCATCAGACCAAATGCATAACTTAATGTGCGATAAAAGTCGAATTCAAAGGGTATTTAAAATGATGCGTGTGACTAAGATGGCATGATATTAATGACAAGGTTTATGTTCGGGCCATATCACGAGTACACACTACCTTGCAACCAAGTTAGTTCACAAAATGAAAAAAAAATCTTGATAAAAAGTTATGTTTATCATCACGCTCCTCTCATATCATGTTGCCAGAATGACATCTTCATTTCTGAATTTAGTGACACCTCGAAAGAAAAAAAGGAAAAAATAAGAAAAATCTTCCAACAGTAACCATAACTTCTTGTTATAAAGGGTAGAGCAAAAACATTAGAGATTCACTTTTACTGCTATTCATCCGTCCGTGTCCGTAGTATTCATAAAAAAAGACGTGTACTTTTTCTTCAGTGAGCAAGTAAACTGTGCAAAAGTTGGCGTGAAAAGTGAGCCACTACTTCTTGAACACTTTCATGCGCAAACACTTGAGTCTCAATTTCTTTTTTTGATAATACGACATGTTCTGGCTTATAAGCATGTAAATAGGCTATCAAATAAATCATGCTTGTTATAAGGAACACGCTTTTTGTGCGTCTTCTTCCCCATTGCCCTTTTTACTCTTCCAGGTTACTTTACTACGTAGTACATAGTTAACGTACTTATAGTTTTTACGCCTCCGGAAACTTGTGCACCTAATGACTTCCTCTCATTCTCTACATCCACTTGACTAAAACTTGAGCTTGAGCGTTTTCGCTTGCTCTACCGTGTAGTTATATTGCTTAATGAACGGAAGTATGGAGCACACCTTTCCTTACACTCCTTATTTCACTACTTGATCCTCATCCTACTCCACTACCGCTACTAAACTACATTCCATAACAAGCTGCCTAATTTACTAGAGAGAGTAAAGTAGTATGAAATTTACCCAACATTTTTCTCTTTCAATGAGCTTGGCCAAAAAATAGTTCTCTCGAGAGGGAACATGGCGTTAATGAAACCGGGCTTGGGTGGAACTTGAGTTTTGTTGTTTACTCTTTTTTATTGTTTTTTATTTGCACACACAAAAGCTCCCTATCTACTCAATTCGGTCACTTGGACTAATTGCAGAGAGGCTTATCTAGACGCAATCTATCATCTCTCGTTAAGACAAATAAAACATATTTCGTGCGGGTTAAAACTAGATTCATAATTACAATGACTTGTTCGTGTTCCTAAAATACTTCTAATGAACGGCTGCTACAAAGCAGCGGTTGAGAAATTAGCTCAATACTATTTTCCCCTGACACAAGTTATGACTTTGAAAAATTTCTTTAGTCTTGTTCTATTATTTATTATCTTCCATTTACGTCAAGTTTAACAATAATAAACTTGTTGGCAAACTTTAACTCAGAAGGAAAGTGTACACACGTGTGTTTCTAAAAACAACCACACGACCCAGTGGGAGTCCACACAAAAGAAAATGAGTGTCATTCAACAATGCAACGAGCAAAATAAGAATCAAATCTCTGAAATGATATGACGTGACAAAGCAGAACTAAACCCAGCACTGATGGAATCAGGATCAAATCAAGTGCAATTAGACACGATAAATGATTCGGCATTACCAATAATAATATAACAAGATTACCATTATGTAATGGCTTTGCAAGAAGAAGGGAGTCGTCTATTGAACCAGAATAAAATAATAAAGCTATAATGTAGAGATTTGAAAACATGCAATATCATTCTTTGGCTAACAATAAGTCATCCTTCTTGAGTTGTTCGCCGCATGACTTCGTCTGTTTCAAGTCAAGTTCAGGGTTTCCCTTTTGGACAACACACCATTTGACCATTTTTTTATTCAGCTTTCCATTTGTTACACTTTTCCATTCAATTGGGCTCACCATTTTTACCACTGCCACACACAAACTTTCAAAAACTGCCTATTATTATTTTCATTTGCTAATTATTTTCGGTTGGCTCTTAACTTAAAAGGTTTTGAGTGACATACACGTATCGCCTGTCCATTCATACTTCAAACTTTGATTTGTTTTCTTCTGTTCCATTTTTCTTCTTAATTACTCTCAATAAAAATTATTCAAAAGGAATTGTATATTCACTTACTTGGACTGCTCCATGGCATTGGCAAGTCTTGAGTTGGGAGATGCCATCATTGTTGTGGCACTGGCTGAGGATTGTGCTGAAGAGGATTTATGATGATGTTGCTGCATCATAATCGCCGCGTTATTGTCAGAGATTGTCGGTTGCTGTGACGAAGAAGGATGCCCAGTATGGTAAGGCGAGGACTGTTGTTGTGGCTGTTGCCTTTGATTACTTGCGGAAGAATGACGGTCCCTGTCCTGTTGCTTTTGCTGTTGTTTGTAGCGGGACAACTGGAAGAAAAGGCTTAGAATGGACTTTAGGTGGCCATCTCGAATGTCACGGGCGTTGATCCCTTCTAAGGCGACACCAAGATTCGTGAGGAAGACTAAGCACGACTGGATGTTGTCCAGCTATAAGTAGAAAGAAACACATCAGAGCATTGCACCAATAAAACCAAATCTAGACTACATGTTCACTTTATCATAACTGCATAATATATAATAATATTTTCATCTAGCCAGGAAATACATTCATCCATTCCTTTACAAAACACTGTTGTGAGTACGTGCCTGTTGATTCCATGTCTTTTTTAAACGCTCATGAATCTTACACGAGTTTTTACAGAAAATGTCATCATCATCACCATTAACATTAGACTCAATCCGTTTTATATTTATGCCTGGTCACAGTCTTCATGTTTTTTCTTTTACTCTATCAAAAGCTCTTGCAAAAAACGCCTTTATCAGAAACTAGCATCAATGTCTTGCAAAGTGGCGGTGTTAATAAAATAACTTTCATTTAAAATATATGTTCATCATTCATCACCACATCCTGTTACTCTTAGGTTAGCAGCAACTACCGCCCTTAATGTGATTTATGGATAATACCCTGTTCATCATAATATTTATTTTTATCAGCAATATCACTTTTTTGTTCATGTTATGCATACATGACGTTTATATAGAGAAACCATATTATTTAACTTGAGTTTGAAATACAACAGCTGGTTTGTACAATGTACTACATCCACCACCACCAACGGCAACAACATCGCTTCTGTTGCTACTGCAACTTCCATGAATTAAATATTGCTAACAATGGACACAACCGACCTGGTTCCTGAATGCACTCATAAAGCTCATACATTTATGATGATGTTGATCATGATCACGATGACGATGATGAATTGAACTCTTTACACACGGTCACGATGAGCGAGTGTGTCTGGCGACTACGTATAGAAAATGTAAGGAAGCGAAAATACAGGTACATATTATTATAACCAGAAGAGTAGTAATTCATTGAAGAAGAGTGAGAAGCCAGAATGGAAACTCCATTTGGGTCTCCGGCATTTTATCTAAAAACTGAAAGCCAGGCCACTAGGTATATTCGATTTTACCATTTCACTGGCCTGGCATGCTGCTGCTGCTGTTGTTGGTCTGTTCTTTTCTTCTTCGTGTTCCTGTTGCCTGTTTGTGTTACAATTTATTTTATTGTCAGACATGCATATTTATCCTATTATTTATTACTTCACTTTGCTCGCATCAATACAAACGCTTTCATTTACAAATATACTTTCTTTCATTGAATTCACACTCCCTGTGCATTTACTACAAGAGATTGCATGAGACTACAAATACAATTATACAGCCATACTGCACGAAAGCGAGATTTTTAAAAAGTGTTCTTTGGGAGCCAGCTAAATTATGTATGCGCTATATATTCTTGTATGCTGATGACCGAGCGACGGCAAACCTGTCTAAAGTGCAATGACGAAAGCACATGCACTGGCCAAGTTGAAAAATAATTTTCTATGCTCCCACGTTTTCTAGTTCCGTTTTCTATTTTTCAACTGTACATCTCCATGGGCATTTCAAAAAGCAGCAAGAGAGAAAACATGACAAGAGCTTATTGTACTTTTGCTGGCTGGTGGCAGACGAAAAATAATAAGCCTGGCAATTAATTTATGAATGTACATAACTACACACTTCAGTAGTAGTGGATTAACACAGCTGCATGGGTGAACGGCATAAGAATCCGTGTCCAAAAGCTTGTAAGAGAATGGAGGATTACACACAGGAGTTTCTTCAGGAACAAGCTTCAAGGATTAAATTAAATTTGCCAAAGCCAAGTTCTTAAGCCAGCACAACTCCTACTACTCGCATTTATCTCATCAGGATCCAATGCCACTTGGAAGTAATGCTAATTACTCCACTTGAGGCAAACTTATTAAAGTTTTAAGATTTGCATGAGAGGTCATTACACTACACCACGGCATGTCATATTGCACTGCCTTGTCATTAACTATGGCCACAAAACATGCAAGCCTTGTTGAGAAAAAAACCAACTGTTGGACTTCTTCTTTTTGGTCGCGTCCCATTATTATCACCGCGCGACATACAACAGGGAAATTCTTGTTGGTGGTAGTGTCATGTCAAGTGGGAAGTTGGCTTTTTTCTTGAGAGAGAGAAAGAATAGGAATGTGAAGAGACTGACAGTATGACATGGACCAACTTTAAGTGCTTTTATTTGCCAAAGCTTCCATTCCACATTCTCTAGTTTCTGTTAAGCCTTTTTTATCCTGAGTCACTATGTCAACAACTGGATAGTGACATGATCATGATAGTGTAAGCATGCGATTTTGAGAGTAAGAATGCTAAAAAATATAGGAAAAAAGTTTTAGCATGGAATGATGTCAGCATATAGTACATAAAGTTCTCCGGTATTATTACCACTGTGTGTATTAGCTTGTAATCCTGCTTAAAAGTCAGTTTTATGTTCTTGTTTGTCTGCTTGAAAGTACTTATGGTGTAATATCATTTAATTTTAGCATGCAAACGCGTCTCTTTACTAGTACTAGTTATTACAATAATCCTTAATGAATTTTAAGGATTTTTTAAGGAAAAACTAATAAACCCCAATATTACATTCTGGTGGTTTGGTGGTATTGCTAGAATCAGCAATAAAAAGGGATCATCATCACCAAAAACATACTTCAAGAGTCTGATCTTTGCCCTGTTTTTCTACTTAACCAAAAGATTAATGTGTTGAATTTCCTAAATCGTCATTCACATACCAATTTGCTGTTGCGCCATGTAAATTAATGAGTATGAACCGAGTATAATAATGAGTGCCAACACGAAACTGAGCTAGCTGATGATAACGATATGAAATTTTAGCAGACTATTAGACACGGGCAGAATTGACGTTGACGAGGACAATCAATCTGAAACGGAAGATTTGAAAGGTACCTCATTCACCACACTACACTCTCTTCTCTGGTCTCATTGCTTGTTCATCATCAGAGTATAATCATCATCAACTTAACAATTGTATGCAAACACGTAATATCATATCACATCACACCGCAAACAATGCTAAGTAGCTGGCATGACAACAAGCTTATGTTCTTCAAAAGAGCATTTGACATTCCTTTATGAAAAGGATGATCCCCTTTTTGTGACACGCCACAACTGCCAAACCAAAGGTGGTTAAAAATAATACCATGTAAAGCCATATATTATCATCATACCAAAATAGAATGTGTACCTGACTAATAAACGTCTCAGAGCAGACAGGCTTTAGCAAAAGTTTTATAGGATATTTATCCCAGAATGGAAAATATTTGGTTAATAGTAGGTGCTCCAACAACAATCAAAGGTGCTTTTTTTGCGTTTGAACTTTAATACCAGGAATAAAAACTGTTACACAAATTGTTAGCCTACCAGCAGCCGCAGCTGCGCACGGCGCACCACCACCCAAGCCAACATAAAAAAGCAATCACCTGTCCTTATATTTATACTACTTGCGTTGTTGTTTGACCTAACGACGTTTGCAACGCTGCGTGTCGCTCAACCTGTGGTGGCCTAGCACACCGAGTACCATCACTAATACCACCGCCGGGGTTATATGACCAAGCCCAGCAGAAAGAAAGGAAGATAAAACATGCAACAACGTGACCTGGGATGATAAAGTACCACAACTAAAATCCCACCATATTTATCCTGATTTTTTAAATAATACTTTATGAGCAAAGTAGCAATGAAAATATTTTCGAGGATGATTGTGTGACCTTCTGCATTCCACGCTATTAACATGATGATCATGATGAGCATGTCAGACATGCGGAATTTAATCATTATACGCAATAATATTATTTTTATAGAGAAAACAGACTGTAAAAAAAGCATGAAGAAAAGCAGATTAAATTAAAAGTTTAATAGAGCAGAGCAGAAGTAGATATAGATGATAGACTAATGCTTATATTTAAAGGAAGTAATTGTGTTATCACTTGTGACAAGAAGAAGACATGATGATGATTGTTTCATGACGACGACTGCACACATGCAGAACACAATATATTTTTTTGCGTTTGAAAAAAAAGACAAGTTGTTTGAACAAACTTTATTAGTGTTATCTTATGGCACATAATATACTTTTTCTTATTTTAGCCAACGCAGCCGTCAGCCAATTTTATAAAAGGCAAGACACGATTTTTATGTCAAAAATAAAGTTTTCTTTTGGGACGCTTAACAAAGCAGTGAGCAAACAACCAGAAAAAGTCAAGCATATTTAGCGTATCATCGTTGCTGCTGCTGATACAACACAGCCATGAAAAGATTTTTGCAATGAACATGCGATTGCGCGATATATGTGAACAAGGAGACCAAGAAGATGTGAAGAACAACTTACTAAAAACCTCTTTAGTTTTGAAACGTGAGATTTATGGTTATGATGACTACGACAGATTTTCTTTGAAAAACTAATATGTTTTTGTTCCTGTCTATTTTCACAGTTCATTCACTTTACTTATTCTTTTAAAAGGTGGTGGGGGTTATAATGGCACACGGAGACATGACTTGGCTCATCATAATTTTTTATCATAATGTAAAAATAACAGACAATACAGTGATTTAGAGGTAGGGCAAAAGACAAAACAAACCATCTTGCTATTTTTTTTGCCCGGTTACACCTCTTCAGCCACGTTGAGAACTTGCTAAGTGGTAAAGTTTGCCGAAAAAAAGTACCTTAGTTTTGTTAAAGGTGACGGTACACAATGACTAGGTAAGTCGGTCGCTTGCTGGTGGTGGTAGTAATCAATATTTTTACAATGGTTTTATGACACCGAGTAGGCTAGTATTGTACGTTATAAAAATGTAAACTTTAAAAAAAATTGTTGAATAAAAAACAGAAGAAAAAGGGTATGGTTCAGTAATTTGAAATTTTGACACGTTTTCTCTCAGGTTATATTCTCAATTCTATCTAAAACAAGTGACATACACAAATTTTTGAAAGTATGGAGCATCTCTTTTTCTTCGCTTTGTGGTTTTCACATAAGAAATTATCGCACACTTTCATGTAACTATGCAATCGAAATGTAGGATCTTACTAGATTTTACTTCAAAGTTCGAACATTCGTCTGAAACAATGGGGTGCATCATTTGATTTTGTTATGTTCCCATTTCGAAGACAAAACCGAATAAATATTTCTCAACTTGTATAGCGTAATTAATGTTGCTTGAAAATATTAATGTTGCCATTGTTTCGGCAAGGCTGGAAAACTGTCCGAGTTTTTAGGATTAGTAAAGCAGCAATGCAATTTTTTATGCATTTTCTTTTTTGCACCGGTTTAATGATGACAAGTTTAATTGGCTTGTTGTGAGGTAGCTGAGATAATTCATGCAAAACGGTTTTTATATTTTCATCGAATCCTCAGTTTTGCTATGCTGAGTGGGAAAATATGTCTCTTTCTTGTTTTCTTTAGTTTCAAACTCGTACTCAATTAGTAAAACAATACGGTTGAACGGAGCCTACCATTTTTTATTCTTGAGACTACTACACTACTCTCAACACGATCATTAATATTTAAATGAAATATCTTCTTGTTAGTAGAATTGACAATTCTATGACGTTTTCAAGTACGATAATGGCTCATAACGCTGCCGATTTCAAGTTTTCCTGTTTGCGCATCAGTTGCTGCATTTTCTCCACTTTACTTCAATGTGAAATCTTCACAGAACTTGGTTTCTGCAGAGATGATGATTTCTTAAAACTTAAAGACTGCCTATATCACAAATATGAAGTTTAACCTTACATAGAGCATGAAAATTAAACGAGAATATAATGTGAAGAATATTGCAAATAATGAGCTGGCATGCTGAAGCTTTGCATGGACTTAAACAGGAACCCTTATTACAAGCTGTGTGATTAATCTCGTCACGACGCATCACGGCATGGACACAGAAATAAACAAAAATTTTCAAGTTCAGCAGCATTTTGTTATTTATTGCAATTTACAAAGCTTTAAAACTGCTTTTAAGATCCGGATTGTGGATAACAAGCAAGAATCTAACAAGCAGCTGTCTGACTTTTTATCTGATAACGAATAAGAAGGATTGGAACGGCAAGATGAGAAAAATTTGCTACCGTAAACAGTAAACAGGAGAAAGTTAGAAAAGGAGTGAATCCATTTGCATAAATATGCAAAACCAACAAAACGATGCCAACTACTTTATAGGATACATATCATTTGCAAAAACAAAGTACCGCACATTATTATGACTCATGACCAACTCCATAACTGCTTGTTGTAGTCATTCTTATCGGAGCTAATCTCAATTATCTTGCTTCAACTCTGAACTCTTTGCAAGTTGCCATAACAAGTATGACGCCAGAACAGAACAGAAAACATGAAGACACTTTTTGATGCCCAGTGTTTGAAACTGGAAAATCCTAATTGCAAATTCAATTAGTAAATGCTGCACTGAGCATGCATGAATTTATTCAGGAAAAAAGTGAGGTAGGCTTTGCGAGTGACTTCAGCTTCACAGGAATAGCATCAAAGTAATCATAATCGTGAAGTAAAAGTCGTGAACTGGATTAATGAACAAGACAATAGTTGCTAGTGGCGTGTTGGTATAAATGAATATGATTTAAAAACGGAGAAAATATGCTCTCTGGTATAATCAACAGTGAAACTGGTCTCTTTATATATTATGCAATGCAATTACCAACCGTATTGTAAGTCTTCCGCCAGCAGTAGCAAAATATTGTCTGATTGCTGATAGCACTGATTGTTTGAATTTTTATCATTCTCATTTATCCACCGTTGCTGCTGCCAATAATAAATTTGCAGCAGCAATGCACACACTGTTCAACTAATTTCAAATGTAAACTTACACGTTACGTCATCATGCAGAGGAAAGGTACTTCATTCCTAGAATAATCATTCTGTGATTCAATAAGATTCTAAATTTCATTTATTTGAGTTCACGATCACCAAGAATCATTTCTTAATTTGATTGCTAAACGTTATTTTATTTCATTCAACACGACCAAGATAATGAAGTTGCTTACACGACCCCAAGAAATGTAAAAGAAACTTAAGTTTATTCATATTCGTTCATTTTATTCTTTCGGAAGAATAAATCCGTCCTATGGCTTTGTCTTCAATTTTTTTGTTTCTTATGAATTTTCTAATTTGAACGGTGGTCAATGCCAAAGTATTTCACTGTTTTAGTCATACAACCACAGAGTACCGCAGTGATACAATCTCGCCTCGGTTTCAATCAAGAATCACAGTCCAATTTAGACTCGCCATTCACCAGTAAAAATACGGCACAATTTAAAAGAATCCCTATCATGATGAACATGTCATTTATTTTATGTAACACTGCCACAGTTGAGTTAGTACGCATGCCAAAATGTGTAACAGCTTACAAGTACATAATACTCGCTTCTGTTGTAGAAAGCCTTGCAAATTTGCCATTTTTTATAGAATTACTGTCTGCCTGCCGCTGCTGCTGCTGCAATTTTTATCTTCCCAGCACATCTCAATCTTGTTCCTATTTGATATTTATATGATAATATTAAAGCCGGCACACCAGAGATGAAATATAATTTATGACTGGATCGAGGCCAGATCAGACCAGACCAGAGGGCATGGATGGCAAACCAAAAGGAAAGATTAAATACAAAGTACAACAGAGGACGAGCGACAACACTAAAGTCCCAAGTCTCAAGTAGCGGTAGCGGTATTGGCTGTTCTTCTGTTTGATGATGCAACTTTTTTGCAGCTCTTTTTACGACTCCGACAGGCAGAGCAACAAAATCTCTGAGCTAGGTCAACTCTCTACTAAAACAACAGTACCAGAAGAGTACCAGTGAGTAATAGTTGGTTTTGGATTTAATGAGCCAACTTGCAGCAGCAAAAACAGGAGCAAAGTTAACACTCAAACTCTAATCAATCTAAATTAGCATCTTTGATCCTCGTCGTCATTTGCACAAAAAGTGCACTCTATCATGTCAATTTAAACAAGGGAGTGTACTTACTTTTGTTAAGCCTAAATGCACATTGTTATGCATTCTCCGCATGTATGATTTAATAGAGAAAAAATAGACATTAATGCATGCCTTTTTTCTTTTATAGTAAATTATTACCCAGCGCAGATTTTTTTGCGCTTGTGCAAACATGCTAGAACGTGTTGGTAATAATTTGTTTGGAAGACAAGCAGCAGGAGCAGCAGTAGTTGTTGAA
Organism: Entomobrya proxima; assembly: GCA_029691765.1. Classification (NCBI taxonomy): domain Eukaryota; kingdom Metazoa; phylum Arthropoda; class Collembola; order Entomobryomorpha; family Entomobryidae; genus Entomobrya; species Entomobrya proxima. Next base: position 40,077,678 of record CM056173.1, read on the forward strand.
AAATTTGCTATGATATTCGCAGAGGTCGGGTCAATAATTACCATAATAACCGTAACAACACACTACTCATCATCATCACATCATCATGCTTATTGCTTATCGTCTTCGTCAACGTCAACCCAGAGAGCCAACACAAGAGTTAGTCTTGCAAAAGCCTGGCATATATATATGCATTTAATTTCTTGCTTCAAGATTAATGACAGTGGCACATGGTTGCTTGCCTGTATCAAATCAGAAGGAGTTGCCTCTTATTTCATTCCCCGTCTTTTTTCATGTCCTCACGTCACACCCACTGAATGAAATGTAAACGGAGGAATACCAACAGAACACTAAATTCTGTGCAGTTTTCGAATATCGAAGACTCGATTGCTTTGTTGATAGGTGTCTGTTTTGCAGATAATTTTGGTGCACTGCACCGCTGCCGAGTGCCATGAACTGTGCAAAGAGCCATATTTCGGTTAACCTCAAGTGCAGAATATCTGTGTGTGATTTTATCCAATTGTAATCTTTATTTTCTGTGTGGCGACTTTGTACAATTAGGTGTAAAATAGCTGTAATCTGGTTAAAAATAAATAAATATTTACTGAAGCAAAATAAGGTAGAAAAAAATGGTCGCCAATGCAAATTTTATTGTGCGGACCAGAGACGGGGATTATAGAAACAGGAATAATGCAACCACAGAAAAAAAAAACTTGTTTCACGTTTCATATTGTTCCGACGACTTGGAGCAATATTGCCTTTGATGACGATCATCATCATCATTTTGATCAGCATATCTGATCCACACACTCACACGATCATTTTACACGCTATGCATACCAATCAGTAAAAATGCCAGTACCAGCTCTAAGGTTGTTTCGCTTGTAGGTTTGCATTATCAAATCTTCTAACTAAATCTGGGATTCATCTGTTTCAATTTAATAGTTTTTGCGATATTTTTCGCAAAAAAAATATCAGCGACGATATGGGCAAGGTTGTCTTGTCATTCTCATTTGCAGTCATCCTGTTTCTGTGGTACGTTCGCGGATAACAGGTTTTAGCACTTTTTTTTACTTTTTTATTGTTACCATTACTGATAATGTTCGTCGGTTGCATTTTAAGTAAGCCTTGCATGAAGGTATCAAGAAGGTATTATAAACCCGGAATGAAGCTCTCATTCAACAACAACAACGTGTACATAAAATAACAATGTTAAACTAATGTATAATGACAGTATAAACATTTTTCACACTTATTAAAACGCTCGAGTCTTTCGCTACACCATTTAAAACACAAAACGTGGATTGATAATAAAAATCACAAAGTACAACAATGGTCAGGTTGGGTTGGCGGTGTGGGTTGTGCTAAGGGTGATAAAATTATGATGACGATAAGCAAAACAAACTTGGGCTTTATTACAAAAAAGTCATTCAACAGAGGTCATTTCTTTTTAATCCGTTTTAAAATGTTGGTTTTATATTTTTCGCAAGTGTGCATAATATTGTTAAAAATGCATTATAAGCGTTTTGGCAACCAGCCGTGTATCAATTTACTAATCCTTCATCCTCCCATTTTTAAGAGAAATGTGAAGCCATCTAGTTCAACATTTTACTTTCATTATTACAAGAAGGAATGATTTCGTTCGTCTAAGACTGTATACAAGCCCATGATGTAGCCGGTTATCATGTAAGTATCAGTTTTCAAAAATAGCAATTGGCCATTATACCGGATATCAACCAACACCAAAATGTGTTCAAAGTTTACTTGAGAAACTGAAGAAAGATGGGCAGTGAGAAGAGTGGTAAAATCTGTAAAAATATTTATCTTTGCCAGAAGCCATTCGAATTAGCAACGGTTGATGTCAAAAGAGAACTCTGTGGTGACAGTTGTCCCCAGGTTTTCAGACAATCAAAAGGAATAAAGTCGTCAGTTGAGAATTTTGAGAAGCTTTCTTTGGCTCACCAACTCTTTGTGGTTTTCAACAAATAGACGGATAATAAAAGCCCTCCTTCAGTTTTAAGACTGTCTGGCAGCTATTAAAGCATTCCTATTGTCTATATTGACTCATTCCTTTTTTCCATCCAACCGCTACTATTTAGTTACCAACGAACAAAATAATGACGTACACAATATAGCATATGCCAATATTACAGGTTAGCTCATCATCAGCAGAATAATCAGCGTTTTTATATATTTTTCACATTGTTGCAAAAAATTCTAGGTATCATATTGCAATGATAGTTTGGATGATGACAGTAATAACAGTGACCACCGCATCAGGTAGAAAACACGCTAATGACTTATACTTTTGCTAGCCGTGTAATTTCATTTTTTGAATGGAATTATAAAAAAATGCAATTTATTGACAGCTCATCATCACCAACTTCATCGTGGATTTAGGACGCACGTAATAATAACTCGTTGAATTGAATATTATGCTGGTGGTAGAACAAAGGTGATGACAAGTTTGTTGTTTTTGGCAGAGCCAGGCATTCCACATGATTCTAGAGAAGTCCTAGAGCCCAACGAAAAACTATAAAAGCACAAGGTAATAATTACGGTTGGCCTGGTGGCAGCTTACTAAACAGTAAAATTGCACGACCACCATACCCGCAGCAGCATCCAGTTTTCTGAATCATCATCACTGCTGTCAAATAAATGTGTACACGCAGGTGCAGACTGGATACTAAATTGAGGCAATGATTTGTGAAGAGGAATGATGGGGTATAAAGCACAAATATTTGTCTATCTATCGGATAGAAAGTTTTCATGTTGAATTTTAAATACATAACATACAATTTTACACACAGAATAAAAAACATCAAGCTGAAATTATAGATGGGACCCTACCGAAAGAAATTTAATTTATTCCTCAAACTTTTTAATGAAATGTGAATTGGATTGAGTTACAGCCTCTATCCATTTTATGATCTTGTTTAACATTTTAAATTGATCGTATCACTACAATCCATTTAACAAGTTCAATAAAAACTAATAGACAAAATGGTCTGAAAACCTATGAACCTTTTGACAAAAGTCTTTTGTGTTGTGAGTTTTGAGCATAATCACATGAACAAGAAATTGCCAATTACACCATAGCGACTCCCAAAAATACTTCCGAAAATACAAAATGTCAAACTATTTTCCTTTCAATTTATAAGCATTCGCAGTCTCGTCAACGTCATGTTTCTATAAGAATTCACTTATTGGAATGTTATATTTCTAACAGAGAACAGAATTCTTGCCGTAATTTACATTCATACATCACATGCAAGAATATACTCTTTTTCTTCCCAATTTTGTTTCTTAGCCAAACTCATTTTTTTGTTGGCTATGCTTGCCTCCTTAAGTTTGGCCTACTGGCAAAAAGAACAGTTGAGTTGCGTTGTTGTTGCAAAACTTTACTATAGGAAAAACTACTACTGCTGAGGAGCGAAATGTTCAGCAAATTGTAAGAGGAAACAAAACACCAAGTCATCAATTGGATTTATCGCGAAGTTTATGTTGTAACAGCTCAACTATTATTATTATTCTTGTTCACATTTTTATTTGCTGGCTGTGCAAACTACACCGTAATTCACGCCTTTTAATCTTGCGCAGTCGTAGCAGCACGTTTTTTGTTAGCGCCCCTCATTCGCTAATCGCTAATTAAATTTTATTGCAGTGCACACTACCAACTAAAAACCTAAAACGTCAGCTATGCAAACTAACGAAAACGAAATGTAAAAAATGACGACGTCTCATTGTATTGTAATTTTCTGAGGCAGTCTGCAATCTGCAAGTTTTTGCATTTTATGAAAATACGTTGCATAGTGCACAAATAACAGATTGAGAATGTAATTTTGTAGGACAAATATAAATAACCCAAAACCCAACTAAACAAACTACATGCCCTTTTTATTGGTTATATCCTTACCTATTCCACTCGTCACGGATATCCTCAACAATTTTAATCCACCCAATCTATTATTATGCATGTACTTTGTTTCTCACTTTGCATCTCAAACAAATATACACCAGCACGTGACACCCAAAAAACTGATTGTTCAACTGCTGTGTTTTATGAAGACACACGATATATCACCACTTATGAAGTTTTCATAAAGTCTCTTTGGCGATGATGCTTGTTTTGTGCCATTCAGACGATGACTGATGACTGATGATGATGATCGCATCCAGGAAGATGTACTCACGTGAAAATATAGGTGCACATTGCACCCATACAACAAAGTAAACTAAAAGTAATGTATTCTACAGCAGCAGAGCAGCGACTGCATTGATTGTTCGGTGACTGATGATGATGACGCGACAAAACTAAATAAATCGGATTTTCAACAAAGAACGGGCGAGTGACTGAATGGCAACACTTGAGATGTTCATATTGCTTTTCCCAACTTTTATCATATATTCCGGATGATACAGCCCATCACCACGCACCGTCATCTTGATTCATGAAACATTTCATTGTTTTGACAATTATGGTGATGACTATACTGAGAGTGTTTGATAGGAAAGGCGGTGAGACTTGGTGATGAGGAAAAGGAAAACAATAGATTTTCTCTGGGTATTATTGTCATCATTGTCAACAAATCAGCTCGTCATTCCTATTCACATCACATTCTCCATGAAAGAAGCACACAGATTTCTCATTTTCTCAAGAAAATCTTGTTTAAAAAAGACTCTACCAAATGGCTTTTCTATAATAGAGAGACCAACTGGAGTCAAGCGTAAAGGGAAGGAAGTAAAGTAAAATAAATCCTGTTTATTTTTATTCCTCTTTCATTTATTTATTTTGTCTTTGAACGATACATGCATTTAGTCTTCGAATATCGAACACATTGTTTAGCGATCAGCATTATACATCGCACCGGTGCGGCGTTCATAGTGTTTTTTTCTATGAACCATCCCAAAATCAAGAGGAAAACACCATACCCCCAACCAACTTGGTGGAACTTGATTTTCCTTTCATTAATCAACCAGCCACATAAAGAACAAGGAAAGAATGAATCAAGAATAAAAAACGAAATATACGGAACCAAAACCAAAATGGAAAATGAATGAAAGGTACTCTCGCGTAGTAGTAATACGTACGTAAAGTAGTAAATCCCCGTCGCGTGTTGAATACCAACATCAACAATCAAACAAGCCCATATGCACCATCACTCTTCACAAACAACCAATGTAGATATAGTTCCTATAAACATTTCAGATTAGATAATACTCCATGCTAATAGGAAACTTAGTGCATTTCTATATTATCCCTACACACAAATAAAAAACAACAACCTGTGGGTCTATTCCTTTATTATCCAACTACCACAAAAAACTCGAAAGTCATTTGTCACACTTGAACAATAACAAATTACTTTCAGTGGCAGCAGCCAGTGCAAGACAATAGACACTCAGCATGCGACAGACAGGATTCCGGTCTGCAGTTGTAAAATCCAGTATTTAGGAAAGAAATTCATATTATGAAATTGAGATAGCAGCAAAAAATCCTTTTTTCAATTTAAAATTGTTTTACATGTTTATGTGCAATATGAGAAAAATGTTTGCTTTTTGTAATGGAACGTTTCTTACTTTTCACATGCACACTGCTGCAACGCTTTTTGTTTCTAATTCTGGAGTTCCTAGTAAATCAGATCAACGCTGCAAGACGGTGCCGACAGAGCAAGGGGTGCTTGCAAAAACACATCTCACTCGAGACTGAGACTGGCTCGTGCAAAAATCTCAGGTTTTCTGGTGTTTCACCCAAGGCAAGAAACAGAATCCATACAAGCCATCAGCATGGTCTGTGGTTATGATCCTCTGCACGACGCGTAGTTGTAGGCATACGTGGGAAAACACACAATAAGTGATTCACCGTGGCATGATTTTGCAAAGAGAGAAGCGACAGAAGCTCTGGTTTGAAATACAAAGGCTAGTGTGGTGCAGAGATGCAGTGTTTTGGCTTGCACAGTAACAGAAGCCGCGACCAACTAACTGACTGACTTGTGTACGCTGCTGCGCTGACGCTGATGCTCCTGTTCTTTAGGTTGAAATACTAGAACCAGCGGCAGCGTACATCAAACAAGCGGTCTTTGTTGTGTACACGCTGTTCTGCGATACAACATTTTTTGCAGTGCATTTTCAACAATTTTGGTATGAGTTTTTGCGGCTCATTCATTACCAATTTATTTAGTACTCAAGCGGCCGCTCTCTGTAGACAAGGCCATAGAAGATGAGATTATTCCAGTAGTAGTGGAAGAAATCAAGCTTCCAAGTAATAAGACTCGCTGTAATAATATATGAAACAAATTACCGTGGGGAAGAGGATGATGATAATGATGATGTGGTGTGATTATGAAGATGATGATATCGAATTATGATTTTTACACAAGAACATTCATTTCTTTTATGATGTCTGATGTGGCTTATAGATATATAGCGAAGGTTGAAAATATAGCTTCGGTACCGTGGTGGTGGTAATGATTTTGCCGGTGGCAATGTCATAGTCATGTTGCCTGAAGACTTAGCCAAAGATGGGAATAATGTTGCATGCATCATCATCATCATCGGATGAAAGGAAAGATAAGATTGCGAAAAGCACTGGAGACAGAGAGTGCAAAAATCATTGTACTTTGTCGTTGTGGAACGAGGGATATGAGGTCGATTTAAAACCTAATGTGGTGGCAGCTGCTCTAGACGTCAATGGGATAATGGCAAATTGTTGGCGGATGGTGGATTGGTGGGATGCAGCTGCGAAGACAAAACACTTTTCTCATCCTCACTCATAGCCTAATTGACAACATTTCTTATTTTGGCGAAAATGTAGGGGAAATATTTTATACACTTTCAGCTCCATATCAAATACTTGTACTGATTGTATTGTGAACCTAGAAATGTATGGGCAGGCACTCAAGCCGACACCAAAATGTGAAATGCATTAATTTTGTTTGGTTTTCTCGGTAAGTGGTATAATAACGTGCCAAATTACAGGTCAATATTTAGGTTGCACTTTCTGTACAAACATTTTTAGGCTGCGTTGCAAATTACAAGCACTGCTTCTACTATCAACCAACTAAAACATACTATATTTTAGTAGTGAGATGATTCAAACGCTGAGAAACATGGTTCAAAAAATAGTAAAATGCAAGAAACCAAACCATATTAAGTATTAAGACGAGTGACTTTAAGTGTCGTTCATTGCTGTCGTTAAGTTCTGCATACGGAAGTTGTTACCAATATTTGAATGACACGTTAGCTTAAAGTTTGTGGACCTGAATGGGAATAAAAAATATATATTATGTCTCTGTTCCATTTTGTTCGTTTATGTGTATAGTGAGAATACACTGACTAGTTTCCATGATTGTAATAATAAAGAAAACTGCAACAGTGTTTTTGTCAATGCATGTTCACCATAAGTTAAGTATAATATTATGCCATTAGTACACTGCATTATTACACTAGATGGATGATGATAACTGTACAACATTTATACACCTTGAAGGAACAAGACAAATATTATGCGAATTATATTGCTTATTGTTTTGTAGCTTCGAATGAAACGCTAAACATTTTTGAAACCAGACCATGGCCATGGAATGGAGGCTCTCATTAGGAACATTACTTATAAGTGATGAAAGCAACCAGGGAACATGTCAATATACACAGGTATTATTTATGCATACGTGCGTTGCGTTGTCATAAGCTTGATACTTCTTGTGCCCGTACCCGTCATTTTTTCGACTCTGATTTTGCACTAGGTAAAAGAGTATAATAATATGTACATTAGCGAAACTGTGGATAGTGTTCGGAAGTGTTTAGAAATGTCGTCGAGGAGTTCGAAAACGTCGGTGACCTCAGTGCCCAAGTCCTCCGTGTCCGGATCGAAAATGGTGTCCGCCACGAAGAAATTGGAGCTGAAGAAGAGGAAGCAGCTGCTGAAGTTGCAGCATCAATTTGATGAGGACCTGGACGTAATCCAGGGATTGATTGACGAGGAGCAGCGTCGGCCCGCCGGGAAGAAGCGTGACGAAGCGGTTGCCAAGTTGGAGCGAGACAGGCAGCGCTTGGAACGAAAATTCGAGCGCAATAAGAAGCAGGTGGATGAGGAGATTGCACTGGAGCTGGAGGAGGCTAATCTGGCGGAGGAGGAAGAGGATGATGATGACTACCAGAGTTTCGATGACGAGGAGAAGCAAGTCATCCAAAAGTTTCAGTTTCCGGACCATGCCAAGGAGGATAACGAAGCCCTTGGTGATGACATGAGTGCTAGCCGCAGTCAGCAGCCAGCCCAACCTCTGGATGGACAACAAGGCGAAGGAGGCGCCATGGACAAGGACGTCATGTTAATGACATTGATGAGGAGTCAGCTAAGCTTTATGGAAAAAAGCACCGCCGCCAAAAACGAGAAGTTCCTCCCAGAATTTACTGGAGACGCCGCGCAGTGGGGAAACTTCAAGTCTGCCTATGATCGGTCCACAGCCAAGTTCAGCATCAGTAACGGTGAGAACCTCGGGAGGTTGCAGAGAGCCTTGAAGGGTAAGGCAAAAGAGGTTGTCGAGCACATGCTTGCCAATATCGACAACGTTCCTGAAGTGATGAAGACGTTGGAGATGAGGTTCGGTAGGCCAGAGTTCGTCCTTGACTACTTGGTTGAGAAGGCAAAGGAGTGCAGAAAGCCGGATGTCAGCAAGCCAGAGTCAGTAGTGGACTTTGGAACATGTGTGCAGGCCCTTGTGACAAGCATAGAGTCTTACAAGAGGCCAAGTTACATGAAAAACACGCAGCTGGTGAAAGAGCTGGTGGAAAAGTTACCCGGGAGTCTCAGGGGATCATGGTTTCAGTTTCTGGCTGATGATGACGAAAGGGAACCGGACTTGCACCAGTTCTCGTCATGGCTGAAGAAAAAGGTGAAGGCAGCGTTGCTTCAGGTGAAGCCTAGAGTGGGAAAAGAAAATTCAGTGGAAAAGCCTCCCGGCAGTCGTGGCAAAAGAAGTTTTGGATCAATGTATGGCTCCGCTGGGGATGAAAAGGAGGAGACCGGAGGAAAGGAGTGCCCTTGCTGCGGAAAGACTGGACACGGACTGGACCAGTGCTGGGGTCTTAAAAAGAAGACTCGACAAGAACTTTGGCGCATCGTAAAAGAAGCCAAAGCTTGTTTTTGTTGCCTCAAGGCCAATCACCGGACGCAGGACTGCCCCGACGTCAAGGAATGTGGAAAGGACGGATGCGCACGACAGCATCATCCTTTGTTGCACTACAAAGAGAGAGCCAGAGTCAGATCCTTACCTGAAGCCAAGGAAGAGGAACAGAAAGATAGAGGAAAGCCTGTGGCAAATGATGCTGGGAAGCCGCCGGATATGGGGTACATTGGATTGTCTGCCACAATAATTAGTGGAACGGATGGGCCGCTACCGATCGTGCCAATTCGTGTTTATGGCCCTGACGGAGTTAGACGGGTGTACGCATTGCTGGATTCTGGATGCACTCGATGTTTGATAACCAAGGAGTTGGCGTCTTATTTGGAACTACAAGGCCCAACAATACGTTACCGCCATAAGGTGATGCAAGGGGGAATAGTGGAAGTAAAGGATGCCAAGAAAGTCAATTTCGCAGTGTCCGGAATCTACAGAGGAGCCAAAAGCTTTGGCATCACCGACGCAATCACAATTGAGTCTGTTGGAATATCCCCTTATTCTATGGATGTGGAAACAGCTAAGAAAAAGTGGCCTCACCTAAGGAGATATCAGGGTCCTTCCCTCTGGAACGTGGTGCCAGATGTAGTAATTGGAGGAGATCACGGCTTCATAATGAGGTCAAGTTGTTCAAGACGATTTAGGCTATTAAGATGTATTTTTATAATCATTTATATATCTATAATGAACATATAATGTCGCTCAATACAAGTCTGGTTCTCTTGTAACATAAATTGTGGTGAGTTGTCAAATTGTGGTTGAGTTATCACCGGAGACAACGCAATCGACTTGTATTACCTTTAATTTTATTACTATTGGGAAATTTTGTGAAACAGAGAGATAAGGACGTTTGAGAGAACAGTTTTTTATAAAAGAAGACATTAAAATTTAAAAAATTGTTTTTTGCGTGAAAATCACGAATTTTTGCAAAATGCCCGAAATAAGGAATAGAACCAACAATTCCAAGCTACAGATTTGGTGTGAGAAAAACAAGCCCAACATCATCGATGAGAACCTCACGCCAGTGTACCAGGCTGGTAGTTACCATCTGCGTAAGCTTTTATATAAATATTTCTTGAATGATTTCTTTCTCTTTCACCGCCATGTCAACAGAAACTCTTACTTTATAATATCAACTATGATTCCAAAATTTTTAGGTGGTAAAAATCGTCATATTGTTCTTGGCCCAATTACTAGGAGCCGGTCTCGTCGATTGGAAACAAATCAGCCACTTCGATTGAGTAAGAAATGATTTAGTTAGTTTAGCTAAAGTTCATTTTTTTAAATATGAACTACAATAATTAAACCTAACGTATTCTAAATCATTTAAATTAAATGCTAAATTTACTAGATATCACCAGAAAGAGGTCGAGGATGGATGATAATGATAAAGGTGTCAATCGAAAAAGAATTCGTGTTGAAGAAACACGTAGAAATCAATACGATAATGCTGGCCCTAGTACAAGTACGACAACTGCAACTCAACCACAACACAACTTGCAAGGCAATGCGACACCAATTTCAAGTAAGATGTTATTTAGTCTAGTTAGTTTGGGTAAAGTCCATTGTGATCAGTTTGATCAATGTGATCTCCAACAGAAACTGAACATTTTAAATTGTTTTTTACAAGATATCACCAAAAAGAGGTCAAAGATGGATGACGAAGTACAGTGTGATGAATCTGAAAATCGAAAACGAATTCGTGTCCAAGAAACAAGTAGTAGAATTGATTATGGTTATGATGGTCCTAGTTCAAATACTAGGAGTAAATCTCGTCTATCTGCATGCCAACCAAATCAAGACTATACAACACATAAAGAATCAAGTAAGACGTTATTTAGTCTAGTTAGTTTGGTTAAAGTCTATTATGATCATTTTAATCAATATGATCTCCAGCATAAACGGAACATATTTTAAATTGTCATTTTATTAGATATCACCAGAAGGAAGATGACGAGTCAGTTGGTGGGAAATGAGCATCAACCAAACGAGACAGGTATTCATGGGATGCCAGCGAGTGTGGATTGCTTAGTTGGGGCAAGCGTGGAACAGTTGCAACAATCCAATGAAACAAGTGCGAATAGCCCCGTTCCTGAACCAACAATTGGGAATAGTCATGTACCTGAACCAACAATTGGGAATAGTCATGTTCCTGAACCAACAATTGGGAATAGTCATGTTCCTGAACCAACAAGTATGGACTGTACTGAACTAACACCATCAAGAAGTGCAAGTGTACCAGGTAATCCACTTGAATAAACAAAACACTTTAAAATGTTCAAGTACAAAGTTGTCTTCATACTTTTTTGTTGGCCCCAGCCGAAGAAACATTTTTACTGTAGTCATTAGTCACATTTTACAAGCCATCGATTTCTCCATTGTCGGGCTAGAACCAGGGGTAAAATTTCACCCCACTTATCTAATTAATTATTTTGCAGAAAAATATCACAATAGTATTTTCTGCATAAGTGTGTAAAAGCGTGTTCAATAATATAATTCATGCACATACATAAATAATTAAAAGTTTAAGTAACTAGTTTGAGGAACAAAATACTAAAATTGTTCCCAAAAACGATTGTTTACACGCATCTTGTCTTGTAAAGTTTCAAAATTGTTGATTATTAAATATTATTGTTTGTAGAAAAACGAAAGCGGAAGGATGGAGGTTTAGGATCTGCTCAGAAGAAGCCTCGTTTTAATTTCACAATTCAGCAGGATTTGTTTTCGATTGTTAACAAATTACAACCTTCTACAAACCATAACGAAAAGCAACCACAAGGTCACTACGAATCTATTAATATAGGGGATGAAGTCTACTATTCAACGGACAACTTGGAAATCAAAAAATACACAATTTCCGACATGAGGACCGTAAATAGCACGTCATTTGTGTGTACAACAACGGATAATAAAGGTGAATTTAATACCATGCTAATATACCCCCCAAAAGCTTCTCTATTGGGAATGAAATTCAGCTTTGCTTGTCAATGGTCGTTGCAAAAAATATTAGACACAATGAAACAACAAAATGTAGTGGAGATTGAGAGGCATTTTATAGGGGGGGTAGTTGGCAAAAAATATGGTTTTTACTGCTTCGTTTTCCCCAATTATAATTTGGATTTTGTCGCAGATTTTAGAAAAATTGTAGAAGATTATATCGCATCCTAGGACTAACTTGAAAATTGAAATATATCCTACTATCGTAATTCTTTGGTTTGTAGATAGTACTAGTATAAAACTTTAAATTTGGCAGCTTGGTTTTGTGGTGACCAACCTCTATTTGGTTAACATTTTTTTAGGTATTAAAATCATGGTATGTGTTACTTTCACTGGGGGAAAATCTTGGTAAAACTAGAGATGACTTGAAATTCTCGTAGGATCATTTTCATACTCCGTTGAACGGCTAACGTAGGTTTGTGCATAGGTTCCTAGAGGTTAAATTAACATAACAGATATATGTATGGAAGGGTTATCAAGTATAATCTGCATGATCAAAACATAGGTATGCGTATGTTGAGTAGAGTTCAGTTCATTGAAATCTTACATATTGATCATCATGAATCTAATCATGACTGGCTAACAGAGGAGCAAGGTTGTCTGTGTTAGCTTAACTGCAATCATGGGTTCATGTTGCTCATTGGTCGTCATATTTGGCAGATTAGTACTACAGGGTAACCATACCAAAGTGGGTTTTTGTTTTGGCTTTTGTGTTGTTTTGCTTGCGCTTAAGGTGCCGGAGCTTGGCAATCTCGCACTCGCTTTACGCTACGCTTTCTGCAGGTTGCGCTTGGCTTTTCAGCACTTACGCTTCGCTTTCTCAAGCTCGCCGTTTGCTTGCCTGTTTATAGCTTGCCGTCAGCTTTCTCTAGCTTGCGCTTTTCTGTTGTCAACTTTGCGCTTGGTTTTCCCTGCTTGCGCTGCGTTTTGCTTTCTCTAGCTTGCCATTTGCCTGCTTATAGCTTCTCTAGCTCGCGCTTTGCTTTCTCACAGAGCTTCGGGTTTGCGTAGCTTGTTTGCGGGTGTACATGTGCGCAATAGTTTAATAGAATAAACCCACAACAGAGTATGGTACTTAAATGTAGTTCTAATCTGGCAAATATGACTACCAATTGCGCAACGTACTCATAGTTTCGGTTTTGTTGATGCAAACAACAACAGTCATGATTAGATTCAGATATTGATCACGTGCAAGATTTCAGTGAACTGACCTATGCCATGCAGTTTATACTTCAATGTTATGTTAATTTTGCTCTCGAAACTTTATGCTCAATTAAGTTAGCCGTTCAACAGATACACGAACTTTTCAAAGAAAGTTGTGAGTGGTGACTTTTTGCCTAAAGATTTTCCTTTGGTGGAAGGATTAAAAAAATACACATACCTATGTAATTTACATATAACTTGTACTGCATGTACATACTTTAACTAGTAGAGTTTTCTAAAGAAAGACCTAGAATCATATTATATATTTTATTTTACTTCTGAAAATGCATACCATTGATTTAAAATAAGGTTTCCCAGAAATAAAATATTCTATATGAAAGATAAAATGGACAAGTCATAATTGTTCATAATCAGATATCTTTGTTGTTGTGATGACAGCGATATTTATTAATAGTAAATTAAAATTACTATAATGTGTAATAAGTATGCTCAATATTTTATGCAATTGTTATCATTAAAATTACATGATTTCCTTACTAAGACACATACCATACGTAAAGATAAAGTAACACTGGTTTATATTATTTCTTTAATAGTATAGTAGGTAATTGTACAGTTTGTATAAATAACTTTTAAAAATTAAAAGTATTGCTTACCATTTGCGATGATGTTTTGGGTTTTCGGTGAATGTCAGGCACGCGTTGGTTAGCTATAAAATAAAAACGGTTAAAAGATTAAACTTAAAATATGCATATAATATATTAAATTTAACTTAAAATTCATATTGAACAAGTTATTGCCATAGTGAAATTGAAGAAAAAGTGAAGAATTTGTTTTTGGGATATAGTAACATATTGTTATCGGTATATGGTTGTAAATAGTAACTTGTAATACTTATAGGTAATATGTACATAATAATATGCTGGTAAATAAAAATACTTGGGAATAACGGGAAAAAATTTAAAAGCACTTACTGACAGCTTCCACAACATCCGCCAGCACTACCCCATCCGTTACGTCCACTTGTAGATCATGGATTTGTCTCTTACATCTGGCTTTCTCCAGGTAGTGATTGGCCCAATCAGTGTATATCTAGAAAAAGAAGTACACACGATTTACTTTTCATGTTTTCACTTTCACAAAAAGAATTCAACTTCATACGTTCAAACTATCATGTCAAAACTATGATGTTATAGGTAAGTTTATAATATAAACTTTTTAAAATAACAAGAAAACTCCATGATTTATGATTAAAAATCATTTCTTCAGAGGCCACATTTCATTTCATACATGTTAAATTAAGAAACACAAACAGTAAACATAATTATTTTTAAGATCTGCTGTTCAACGATTGCAAATAGATTTTTGCAGTTTCGTTTCATCCGTCTCAATTTACTGTTGATTTTAATCGAATATATTCTGTCTGCAGTTCCGGCCTCTTTCAACTTTCATAATTTAAATAGCTACGTTGTTGTTCAATAACGGAAACTTAGCCCCCGAAATCTCCGTCTCTAAAAACTGAAACTTGTTTCTTTCTTCAAACTCAAGTCTGCACTCTACAAAGCTTGTTTAGTTTACCTTTTTCTGCCTTCGAGCACCGTTTTAATTAGAATTGTGAGAAAACATTATACACTGACGGGGCAGACAGGCTCGCGTACAAATGCAATAAACTAATATAGAAAAGGAATCTAATTTCTCCGCGTCTCTCTTTCTGAAAAGTGGAAGCAAACACGAAACGAAAGCTTGCAGTTGCACTTAGTTCGTCATCATCGTCATCATCAACACCAAACCTGCCGGTAAGTATATTTATTTCGTTTACCAAGTTTTTTTAAACGAGTATTTTACCAAGTTTAGTTGATACTTGACACGAGTTAGCAGAGAGAGTTCACTCAACAGAAAAAGTTGGAGAGTACAGAGCTATAGCACAAGTACATAAGTTAGTTTACACTCTTTCTTTACAAATCATCATCAGCAACAACGCTGCCACGGACATGCCGATGTCGTGTGCCTGGCTCCCTGGTATATTATATTTACAATAAATGAAATGGAAAACAGTGGAAAGAAGAAAAGGAGTCTCAAGTCTGGACCTCTGGCTGAAGAGGGTTTTTCATTCACTAGGAACATTTACATAAGAGCTAGAGAGACTGGCTAAATTACACTTGCTCTGTTGCTCTTGAAAAGTGAGAATACATGAGCCCGTTTTTTACAGAAAATGAAAGCAAGCCTTTAAAACCTGAAGTGAAGTCAGTGTGAGTGAGAGAGACAGAGAACCTATTTTCTTTTCGTTTTTCACCCTTTTTCAGTTAAAACTCAAGTAGACTGTTTATTATTGCTAGTGCACCTTCCTTCCTTCTTTTCTGTCGTTGTTTATTATTTAGTTAGGAAACAGATAGAAGGAGTGAATATGAATGAATGAAAGCAGAGAAAAAAAGTAAAGGGTTATTATAGATGCTTGGGCAAGTGATGGTAGTAGTAGAAGGCTAGAAGCGGTAGGAGTGCACTCGTCAAATCTTGTAAACATTTTGACATGAATTTAAAATGTTTTTAAACTCTGTAATCATCATCATCATGAGTATACTACATCACTTATGATTATTGTCAGTAATTGTAATGGTGGTGGCGAAGAACATGCTTTGAAAAAAAGAAAGATGTAGTAAGAATTTTGTTTTTAAACCAAGTACAAAATGTCGTGCACGAAACTTGAGTGGGAATACACATTTTGTTCATCCCTAGCTCTGCATTTTGCTGGAAGGAAGCATTTAATAGCCCTTTTCTGCCGTTTTTAATTCAATTCAAATTGCATTTATACAATTTGCATTTTAGGTAGACACGAAGTGGATTCCATATAAATGTATGCCAAACTCTAAAACAAGAAGTACTTCTAATGACAGTAGACTCTACAAGGTACATAATTATTATACTGATATCCCTGTTAGCAATCTAAAAGCGAAACGCCGACGTTGCGCTGGCAGAAGAGAAGAGGTACTTCTATCGAATGGCTTGCCGCAATAAAACCTTTTTCTATTCCAAGAAATTCACAACTCCCACTGCCTAAACCACTTGTATTATCTAGCTTTTGGCAAACTGTGTTATTGACCAAGCAGATCAGCGGAATAGAAACGTATCAAGCCCACCTGAACAATTCCTCTTGTAGATTCCTCATTGCCACCGTTACTGTGACTGACCACCACACTGTAAAAATCCTCCTCTGAATCCCCCTTTCGCTTAGAACGAATACAGTATGTCATTTTGAAGTTGCAAATTTACTGCCAATAACTTGTTTCAGAAAGGTAAACTTGGAATAATTAACACCATTAGAACCCGTAGAAATTACTAAATCTTCAAACCCCTTTTCAGCACCATTACCACGTTCAGCACCAAAATCACCATAAAACACTGTGAAACCCAAAACTGTAAAATTTCCAAAGGAAAATTTCCGTAACATAAAAACTCCTCTCCTGCTTCCAACCGTCATTTCCAACAACCCATCCCAGAATAACGTCACTCTGGGGCTACTCCACGCTACAAACTAAGTCAGCATGGAAAAAAATTGTTTTTAAAATTCCTCGGAACCAAAATGTCTTGTCTAAAATTAAGACTCTTTTCGGTATGGTAAGTTGGAAACGATGATGATGACTGTATGATGGGGAACCCCAAGCAAGTAGAAACAAGCAAAAAGCGTACAACCCTCATTTTCGTTTTCTTTCACGTATTTCTTGTATACTTTACCTACATCGCTCCCTTCACTTTTTCTTCCTGCCCTGCCATCATCATCAGCCCGAAGCTGAATATCATCAACCAGTAAAGCAAGCGGCTATCATGACATGAAAATACCAGAAGAAGAAGAAAAAAATCCCGACTTGGACGAAAACGGTGAGGATGATGATGACGATGGTAATGATTCTTAACTGGTTTACATATTAACGAAGCTTACATTTTTTGGAAGGAAACTCAACTCTCTAGGCCTTGTAAACATATAGCACGTGCTGGAAATGGTAATCAGCATCGTTATCTTTCTCTCTTTGGCTGGCTCTCACACTCATTTCATATTACTATTATTATTGTGCATTAGCAGCATTCTCAACTTCACAGAAGCTTTTTGAAAGATTCTGGTTTTCCATCTAGTTATTACTTCAAAAAATCTTATCACTGTGAGAATAGCATTGTCGAACGGTCCAAGATTTTTCTCCTTGATGTTTAGTGCTCTTTCAAATTTGCACCTAAAGGAATAAGAAGAAGTGAAGACTGAAAGCATATCAGCATCAAAAGAAAAATGAGATTTGTGTTACGGGAAAATTGAAAAAATGGTGCTTCATTATAGTCATCCATTTACCGGCTGTGGAAGTGTTAAAAATTGTTTTGCATTTGAAATATTACTCGACAAGAAAGAAAAATCAAAATAAGCATCCGTTTTCTTTCATTCTAGTATAGCACAGCGATTGCACTGTACAGCTCTAATTCAAGCGTGGTTTAACACGTTGATATTAAAATCTCTCGCGGAGAAGAGGGAGAAAGGAGACATTTTTTTGTGAATGAATTCGGGTAAAAATAGATGTTGTTGAGTTGTTTCTTTTTTTCCCGAAGGAAGGAATTGAAAGACGACGTTTAAAAACATGGCATACAATCTACGAAAAAATTAATCCTGGCAGTCTGCTAAGTTGGCAACCTTTTTTATATCAAGAAACAAGTAATCTTCTTTTATTATTATCACTTCAATCGCATCGCAGATCTCTTTTTACAAAACTACTGATGGTGATAATGTTGGTTGCAAAACGTACAAATGTTGGCAAGAAGTGATGACAGGAAGTAAACGACGCGACGTATGGATAAAATGTATCAATAAAAATGATTGACATGGGTGTACTGCTTCCTTGTGCGGATCAATGGAAAACTTCTGGTTTTCGGAAATCTGAGAGCAATGAAATTCCTGAAAATATGCTTGTTTTCATCATCATCTCGTTACTCCAAACAGCCTCATCAAAGGTAACAGGAACGCATTACCAATATATATGCGCATTAGCCATGTTCTGCACCCAGCCATCTTTTTGGAGTGAGTGAACTGACTGGAAAAAGGAATATCATTGCCAATTCCATAAATCTATTTTGTCTTGGTGTTCATCAAAATGCTAGCTGATCAATGAATATTCATAAACTGAGCCAAAGCAGATAAGCAAATATATATCCAAGTTCACTTCTGCTGTCTGTTTCTGTGCCCGTCAGAAATGTGCACACTTTTTCCTTGAGGACTTGAGTACGGAAATATACATGGCAGAACAGCCTTCTTCTTCTTCCACATAATAAATGCAATCACCTTTCAGCCATAAATCCATAACATCTCTCCATAAGCAAGCCATCTAATTTTCTTGTCCTCCTCCATTTATCCTTCTTCTCCACAACTGTCTGTGTGTGTCTGTCTTCTTCCTCTCACTCTCATCGCATTTCACTTTTTAACAAAATCAACTCCAGTTTATCCAAACCTTTGCGCTTCATTATCATTTCCACCACCGTAATCAAGCCGACTCCAACACTACTCTCTTGTGCAACAAAAGTTTGAAAACTTAGCTGCCCCTGCTGCTGGCATAATAATAATATGAATATTATGCATTGTATAATAATATACTTCATTATCTTCCGCAACAACAGAAACAACGGCAGCATCGAACACCACACATCCACCACCCAACGAAAGTCAGGTGCTGTGCTGGAAAACCGACACCAAAACAATGAATGAATGGCATGCCAAGTCAAACAATAAAAGAATGAGGATCTATAATCTGCCTACACGTTTGACTGCTGCAGTCACAATCCAACTCAAGAAAGACAATAGCTCTCCTTTTCTCACTCACTTGACTCGTCCCTCGTCAAGTCAATAATCTGTTTATCTTCTCCAAAAACGTTTGCGCTTGCAGTTGAATACTTGCTTCCACCTTTCTAACATTCTCTAATTCATACTCACATTAGTGGGCTTACGCATAAAAGTAAATAAAAATAATATGCGTGTGTGAGTGTGTGCGTTTTCCTGAGAAGATAAGCACATTCACATCAAACAAATAATGTGTTTAGCTGCAAGCAAATCATATTCACAATTCATATAATTTCCAGGATGATAAAACTACAGCATACAAACTGGAGAAGGAAGAACGTAGACAAGCAAGGAAAGTGATTGAATGAGTTGACATTTTGCATTGTCCCGGGTTTTCATGTAACTTTGTGTTGTGTTTATAGTATATCGTTTTGTTGTAAAAGTATTATTGCAACAACCAGTGTGACATTTCCCTCGGGGGAAGCAGCTGCAGTAATAGTACAACTGGAAACACAAAACATACATCATACAACATGCACACCTTTGGCATAAGCTTTCATTCATTCTTGTAGAAAAACCGTGTTTTCCCTAGCTTCTATGGTCGCCGCCGTTAGAAATCGTTTCACTCTCATCTGCATTACTTTAATACTTTCCATGGATGACATGGCCATTGCACGTATATTTTTATAAATTGTCTAGCTGTGTGGATTGAGTTTCCGTTGTCAACGTCAACAGTCACTAGAAGAATCGACTTGCATATTATACTTTCCTCCGTTGTTACTATTACTTCTACGCTTCTATTATTGTTGCATGCATGCATAATGCATGCAGTGATGCATATAACAATCCTCTCTATTTCTCGTCTCGTCTTCTTCTTTTTTCCCCGTCTTGCATTACTTTTATTTTCAGATGGCCACCATATGGAAATAATAACAAGCGAACGAGAAGAGCCGTCCTGCTGCTGTAATAACATAAAAACGTGAAACCATAAACGAAACCATTCTCATTGAAACACCATCTCATCCAACACCACACACACACCAAACACCTCTTCTGAAATTGCCTAATGCTTAGGCTCAATGCATGTAAATATGTCTGGAGAGTGAATAGATGCATGTAATTTTTTTGTCCACCGAACAAGAGGAAAGATGAGAATGGTGAAGGTGATGTTGTGTAGTACGCACTCCAAAACAGAGTGAAGTGAAGTACTAGTGTGGTGATCCTTATGAGAAAGGGAAGAAAAAAAAAGTGTCATTGAGAACGTTACTCTACACACATGCCATAATGTATACCAGACGAATGTAACAAGATTCGCAGGCATTATGCGTGGGTGTCATATAGCCCGAATGATGATACAGAGGAAAATAGCCAGGAATATAACGGTATCACGGACCGACAATGCGTTTCCCACTTTCTACTTCTGTATTCCACTGAAACACGCATTGAGACGGATATAAAAGCACTCTTACAATTTCCTCACCCCTTTTTTCCTCTCCAAAAGTGTACAGAGTAGTGCATTGCTGGCATTACCAGAAGGTCTCAAGAGGAAACCTCACAGCATACTCGTTTTCCTAGACTGCGGCATCCCCATCACCATTGCTAGCCGTTGTAGAAACGTAAATAGCTATGGAGAGTGAGATGGAGAAGAGAAGAGGAAAAAGATGTCGTGCGATGAGGACGAAGAAGCAGAAAAAGGTGAGGTTTTTACAAGGAAAAATGGGGGAAAAACTTTTTCTTCTGTACACAACTCTGATCCTGCCAGACTGCATGGCTGTAAGGAAAAAAGACTGTGTGGAGTATTTACTCAGAGGAGAGAACACAGACACAACAAGACGACAAAGCTTTATGAAATGAAAAATGGGAAAAGATGATGAAGGTGGGATCAATTGCAATGCTATGTTTACTCTGCATTTTTTATATCATTTTATTTTGGAAAAGGCAAAAGTGCTGCTCTTTTTTAATGATGACAGTCACCGGCGGTGCAAGTGATACGTGAGGATGTGCAAATGCAAATAAAAGAGGAAGACTGTGCAGAGATGAAATGGAAGTCACTTGGAAGAGATTGTCAAGGGACGAGTAAAAGGCATGAAAAGTTAAAAGTTTTGCAGATCAATGAGAAATTACACTTGTTTGTAAAAAAAGAGCATGAATTTACACAGCAAGTAAATGTACACATTGCATTGGCACTGTGAAGGTAAATGAATATATAAATTTTTTGTGGTGTTGGCAAAAGAGAAACAAAGCGGAAGGAAAGAAACACCTCGAGTACACACACAAAAAGTTGTGCATTTAGTCATGGTTACACCAGAATGATTATTTGATCAGGATTGGAAGCATTTTTAGTTGGGCTTGGCTGAGAGACAACGACGTTGGTGTCAGGTTGAACACTCTCCGTCTCTTGACGAGACTTTGGCTCTCCTCAAAAAGGTTGGGAAAAAACTGTGGAATGCTAGATTATGTAAGTAGCAGTGCTCTGCAAATGCATCCGGTGGTGGTGGTGTTGGTATAGTAAACATACAAAATTGAATTGGTGACTGACAGTTATTATCGCTATCACCAAGCCACCACCACCAAAGCGGCCAACCAGTATAATATGGCATGTGTATAGGCACCCCACACACACAGTAATGGAAAATTCAGAGCACTCCAAGTTTACTCTCGTGTCATGATGTTAACGATGATGATTAAAGTACATCAGTCAGTCACGCAATCAATGAGCCAGTGCACCACCACCACACTTTCCGTCTGTCATGTCTCGTGTCACTTTTGGTCTTCTCTCTGCCTCTCTGATGATCTCTCTATCAAAAATTGGATTTCAATTAATGCTATATAGAGTTGGTGATGAAGTACAGGAGGACACAGGAAGTATGCAAATGACTGTGATGTTTGAATTTTGTCGTGGAACGTGAAACCTTTTTGGAGACTTGTTCAAATTCCAATTTGTGCGGAAATACTGAAACTTTAATGCTCTCACGCACAAAATCGATACTTGAAATTTTATGTACGCTCTGAGCACGTGAGTTCCATTGTTTTTTCAACAAAATGAGTTTTCTCATTTGACTGTAAATACACACTTGAAAACTTGTTGTTGTTAGGTAAATAAACATTGAGAAAATTGGAATACAAAAATGTCCTCTGATATCTCGTTGTTGTTGATACGTAAACTAAATTAAAGTTGAAACTGGCATTAGCATGACTACTTGCTGTAAAGCTGTGTAACATGTTTTATACGAAACCTTAAAACTTTAAGAGAAGTGAACTTGTTCCATTAAAATGGACACACGCAGCAGGATTTCTGATGACGAGAATGATTACAAGGGGACACTTCTCTCTCATAATAATCCGTATTTATCACCAAGATTTGCATAAAAACAATCACAGGCATTGGACCGAGAACCCATTAAAAATTAGATTTTGAGTGACACTTTATTAAATGTGCTCTCTGGACAACGGGAATAAGATGGTGGTGGTTGTTGTTGTGGTACTTGTATATATGTTTCTCCTGCCATTTCGTCCACAAAATAATTTTTATATCATTTCATCTCCTTTATTGCCACCGTGACATGTCACATCTCACGCATAGAAAACAACGCAAAAATACCCGCACGCACATGGCTGCATGCACACACGCAATGGCTTAACTAGCAGAAATTGGATGGACAGGTTAAAGTAGCCATTAGGTCAAGTCAAGTGGCTGACTAGGTTGCTGTGCGGAGGAGGTTGGTGGTGGTTTTGGTGGAGTGGAGTGATTTCCCAGAAAAAAAACCAAAAAGCCAATTTACTTTTGTGCCTAAGTGTGCAAAAGTACACAAAGTTTCACTTTTCCTTATAATACGCATCGTTTTCACTACTGCTCTGCCGTTTTCTTGTTTGGCTTGGCTTTAGAAATAAGCCCAAAGCGATAATATTCTCTACTTTTTCTTTCAAGCTGTGCAATACTTAAGAACAGCGAATCAATCAGGGGAAGAGGGAACACGAAACTAGTGTTCCTGTTACAACGACCCATAGCAGTTGGTGGTGAATTGCCAAGCAAGAGTCGTTGGCGGTGGTGTGGTAGAGAATGGGAAAGATACACATTTTCCCGTCAATTATTGAACTAGAACATCAATAGACAATCCCGTAATGATATTTTCCTTCCAATTTGAGAATTGAAGGGGGAAACCCATGAAAGAGCCAAAAAAGAAAGCAGACAGAACAAGCCGGCATGGCACACACACATACACTCCATAAACCAGCATCATCTGTAAGAGAAACTGTATCAACATGAGCATTCTCATCGACAACAAATGAGAAAAAATCGTCTTTAATGTTGCTGCTGGCTGAGAGATGTATGGATGGAGTGAATCATCCTCTCTTTTCTCCTCCGGAGGAGTCATTCTTCCAGGCAATACAATATGCGTACTTATATATGTTTTCCTAGAAGGAAAGCAGATGATCAGGCAAAAATGTAGCAAGAAGGTTGAAAATGTTATGATTCTAGTTGCACTTGCTCTCTCTCTGTAGATTCGTATTATTATTATTATCTTTTTATTGGGGGAAATGACCTTAATGGGGATATTGATTTTTTCTCTCCTGCACCGAATAACATCTCGAATCTGCTGCGCTTCTTATTCCTGTTTCTTGCTCTTGAAATTCCACCAAGAGAATCGCCACAATTATTTGGATAGGAATCAGAATCGTCCTCATCAACAATTAGAGGATAAGATAAAAGGAAAGCTTTTTGCTTTAAATTCAATAGGAGAGCCAACTCAAATGCGGGCAACTTGAGAAAAAACTAAAGAGAACGTAAAAGACAAGAACGATGGGATGATGGGGTTCTCCAAAGTACACAAGTTGAGAATGAGAATTTAGAATTTCTATCCTTTTTGGTAGTATTATCACAAACAAAACGGGACTAACGGTAATTACATAATGTAATCAATGACATGACTGTGTGTGCGTGTGAGAAAAAGCAAGAGACCCAGTGGCGAATACATTTTATGCTTTTACATTTTGTTCAAGTCCTTCTCATTTCTCCTGGTTTAGTTGGTGGGTCGTTTGCAAGTCTTTCGAGTGGAATACAAAGTAGTGGAAGAAAAGAGAAGAGTATAATGGGAGGATGCACAATGACACTCTGATGCAATGCACTTTTCTTGCATCCATAGCCTGATAACAAGGAGTACTGAAGGTATTTGTGTGTCTGTATCTTTGCCTCTCTCTTTCCTCCTTCGAATTATCTATTTCATCTAAATTCTCAAAATTAGATTTTCTTGTCAACCTTGCTTTCTTTCTCCATTCATTCAAAGCGGAAAGAGAGAAAAAAGGGACTGACTCACTATTCCTGCACTCTCTCTTCCAAAATATTATTCAATTCAGCTAACAAGGAAAAAAGGGAACGAGTATACGTACGTGACATGACATGGTTACCACTACCATAGCGCTACGTAGAATAAATTTGAGTTGGAGAGGCCACGAACAAAATTACTAAGTAAGCTTACACGCGCATTTTCCACTTGAAACTTTTCACAGAAGAAAAAAAAATAACACGGTACACATTTTTTTTCCTCCGTTTCATTTTCCATCTTTTTAATCCAAAATATCTTGTTTGAAAAGTGCTTGTAGTTTGGCGGATGCCTCAGCAAACTCAACATAATAATAATATTTTACGTAAAAAGGCTAATATGCATTTTATTAATCCTTTGAAACCATGATGATAACGATAGGTTGTCTCTAGTCTCTAGCACAGATTAACTGTTTGGATGCAAGTGAAGCACTGTAATATGGACCACTTTCTTTTGAGGAGCTAGGGGAAGGGAGAAATATATTCAGCTCTTCACTCATACATTTTTTCTAGTTTAATGTCAGTCAGGTGGTTTGTTGGATTTTCTTAATGAAAAAACTACAGGATGCAGAGAGTATGTACACAGTGCACACACAGCCAGAAGAAAACTACCACCAAGAAAGTTTTATCGTAACAAAACTGCTGCGGTGCCCGCCTGCATAATAACAATATTTTCTTGATGCATGCATGCACCGAGAAAAAAACTGCAGACATGTCGGATCAGAGAGAGATGCACTTTTCCAGTTGCATTGTCTTAACAATGCACTACATAAGCTCATAGGTATCACAATAAGCTTTCCCCACATCACCTTCGTTCCACCGCTACCACCACATCCCCGCTGTCAAGCTTTAAATGTATTCATTCATTCAGAAATTTTCTTCTTCTGGATTCCCTGAGGACAACTAAAATAAAGCTAGTTTTCCTTCATCTACCTCCATTCTCTCCGTCTTCATTCCTGATGCAAGTAGCAGAAGCAACGGTGGTAGCAGCAACAAAAAATAATAATAAAAGTGGATCTTTCAAGAAGCAGCAAATAAGGCGGTAGGTATATAGTGGCGGTGGTGGTGAAAGTGCAATGGACTGCATTTCCCTGCATTCAATATTTTTCATCAACATCATCATCTTCATCATCCATTTCACCCGCATTCACCATCTAGCACTACTATCCACCCACCCATTTCAACACATGCCACTACTTTCACGCAGCACAACAACTTTTTTCTCCCTTTTCAGTCATTCCACCTATTCATTTCACCTTACCCACATTACTCTGTATACCACTATCCCTTGAAGCCAATCCAAACAAAAAAGGAGCACACAAAGAAAATGATATCAGTGAGCTGCATTTTTTTTGAAACGACGACGATAATGGCACCATTATGTATATAGGGTGCCATGATGTCATGCCCCGACAGTAAGAAAGGCAACATTGAATAAATGTTTCAATATTATGATCCCGTTGTAGCGTAAATATACAACAAGGTAGTCAAGGTATATAATCCACCAAATGAGTCCACTAGCTTGACATGCACTTTTCCCCACACAAAGCCTGCACGCTGCTGCATGGCAAAAAATGGCATTGGAAATGGAATATTACTCCATTCGGAATCCAGATCACATTACTTTTTCTCTATGACACTCTATCCAACATTCAAGGAAACATTCATCCATAATGTATTAGGTCGCTTGGTTATGTTTTGCTGTTGTTGTTGCATCATCATGCCATGCCATACCAATACCACCTTTCTAAAACTTTCCCTTTTTTATTTCTGAATTTCTTTTCTTCAATGGCTTTATATTACCTTGCCATTTGCCACATAAAAATGTTATTTTTTATTAGGTACTATATATTATTATGTAAGCTACCTCCAGACCTATTCCACTTTTACATGCGTGCATTTTCTCCTTTTGCGTTTTTCCTACATGCAGTTGTTGCAATTGAGTGCACACAACAAGACATTTCAAAACTTTACCTTTTTTCTCTTCCTTTTTCTAAAAAAAATGGATTGGCTGCTCTTGGTTGAATGAATGGATGGATGGATATTATATGGTTTCATCAAAAAAGGATTTTAGTTTAGAAGAGAGCAAGAAGAATACAGAGTGCGTGTGTTTCTATTATTACTATAGAACGGCCTCTTTACAAAAAGAGCAAAGTAAACTGGATCCATATATGCTACATGCTGCTTCGTTCTATTGCATTTTTTAGCTTGTGGAGAAATGAATTTCAAAAGAAAAGAAAGTTTTTTTTGCCTAAAGTTTATTTTTTTCGTCAGTTACTTTTATTCATTCATGTTTTCATGCAAGAATAAGAAGCGGATGTGGAAACAGCTTCTTTATGTAATAACCTTGTCGTTTGAGTGTTATGTAACCTCTGCTCGTTTTTTAGAGGATTTTCAGTTTTTTTTTCACTGGAAAAGATCAAGGATTTTCTGGTGAGATGTGCACGTATGTGTGTAGTTTCTTGAGTGAATTTTGTAATACTACAGCTAAGGCTAAGGTTTTGCAAGACAGGATGATGACTTTTCAATCTGCTTGAGGAAAAGTTGGAGAAATTTACGAAGGAATGATTTCCCAGAGAAGAAGATTTTTTTAAAAGGAGGGTTTGATTTCGTTTCTTTTTTTCTCACAAAAATAATCTCGTGACTCGGTCTCGTATCTCTTTCTTTTAACCCGTTTATTTGAGTATTCAATATTTTTTCAGTTTTCTCACTTGGAAAATGAGACTGAGCTTTTTTATGTTTTAGGGTGAGGGTAGAAACAGAAGAAAGGGTGGATGAAGCGGTGTGCGCGCTGCTTTTGTGTATGATAATTTTGGAATAGTAAAATTGTTAGGGAAACTGACATGGTAATTATTTTCTTCGTTTTTTCAAGCCCTAGGAATGTATGCAAAGAATGGAAAGAGTAGCAAAAAGAAAATAATTTAGTTTTCTTTTACAGATAATAAAACAATTTCCCACACTTGAATCTATTGCCTGTGAAGCTCCTTAGCTCAACCCAGCTTGACAATGGGCTGTCTTTGAAACTTTTTTTCTCTCTCTTTCGTTCTTTGTGTAAAAGCATTGAAAATTTGGTATTGGTGGTTACATAATTGACTCGTTGCTTGCATTATCTATCCGAAATAAACTTAAAGTGAGTGGGTGTCTTTTACAATAAGCCTTTTTAGATTATACGTTATTTGGCTTTTTATAAAGTTTTATTTACTATTGTATCCATTCCCAGAAGCAAAATGGCACTCCTATAATTTATTGTGAATGAACCCTGTGTAGTATCTAGCATGCAACTTTTTTGGAATTTTAACAAAGGAATTACAAAGCTTTTGTTAGACTAGCCCTTCACTTATTGTGCACCGTCCCTGATCAATTTACAATGAACAAAGTTTGAACTGACAAAGCCATATTTGAACTGTGTAGAGAAAAAATACCAGAGTTGAAATGGTCTGTCAACTCAACTCATACACACACTGCTACTTTTTTTGCTGCTAGTACCAACATTAAATAACTTACAACCGTCAAGGTACATTACATATCAAGTAGAAAAACCTTTACACTTGAAACTGGAATTAAAAAAGGATTGAATTTGCCTGCAGACAAGAACAAGCACTTGCGTCTCAGGCATTTCCATACAAATGCCGGAGATATTTGGCTCCTTCCATGCAAATTTCTCAGAATGGTTTTCGAAAAGGTGTGTGTGTATTTCTGCTTTTAATGCTTTTAGCCTAAGCAGATAATGCAAAACAAGATAATTCGAATACATTCCAGAGTGAAAAAGTGCATTCTGTTGTGCCATGACAAAAGATGGATGTTAGGCTAGATAGGCAGATAGATAGCAAATGACGCTGATGATGATTAGGTTGCGATACCAGTGCTGATATCAGATCCGGTATTTTTTTTCTCTCTGAAACTGACATTGCATTTCGGTAGAGAGGTGCAGCAGCAGTTTTTGATGAGACTGCTGCTGATGTACTTGCTTCTAATGATTTTGGAAGGGCGACAGGAAGTGAAAAGGCAGTACAGTACAACTGTCTGGTAACCAGAGGCTTGTCTCTTTAACATTTTTTCTCGTTTTTTTCTGTCTGTGCACGTATTTTAACTACAGCAGCGGAAAAAAGCTACAGGGTGCACGTAGTGGTTAGTCAAGGATAAAAGCATAGTAGTCATGATAACGATGATGATGATATGCGATACGGTGAAAGCAGCGTCACTTTTTCTACTGCTGCAGAAAAAGTGAGCAGCTGTGTATCAGGTTTACTAACTGGGAAATGAACATGGTTTTACGCAATAACACTCAATGCACATTTTTTCGGGTGCGTTTTGTGCGTAGTTTTGTGTGTTTATTTATCTATTTTTTTCGCTCTGCTTTAGCAACAGCAGGAGCCATGTAGGAGGTAGATGATGTTGATGTTGGTTGTGTATACAAGTTAGTAATGATGATCATGATGATATCGGTGATAGTGTAGGAAAAAGGAATGAAAATGATAATGATCATCTCTGTATGATGATTGTGTTGGGAAAATGGAGACGAGCGAAAAAAAAAGTATAAAAGAAAAACAGCTTTTCTGCTTGAAAGGACTCTTATGTTGATGACGATGCTGCTGATAACATGATAGGATCTGTCTGTTTTATAACGCAACCGGGCATACGATATAATTGTTTTGCTTTCTCTTATGCTCCTCATCTCCATTACTACACAAGAGTGCAAGTAAAGCTGTGTGGAACAAGTGGATGAAATGGTAAAGTGGAGGGGAAAGTGCATCAGGACGAACATAAGGAGAAAAAATGCTTAGATGCGTGAAAAAAAGAACGGATTTGGCCGGAGATGATGATCATGATGACTATCGTTAAAGCTAAAGACCTCATTAAACTGTTTACCCCCCACAAGGACGAAAAAGGAATTATTCCCGTTTTCCAACAGCAACCACTTCACATCGTCCTTTCAAATGAATGGGCAAGAAGAAATCATTAAACACAGCAACCTGCTAACATATTATAGCAAAAAGCACTAAAAGGAAAAGTTGACGAGATTTCAGAAGCATGCAAGGCCAAAAGACCATTGAGCACTAGCAGGTTGTCTCATGGTTGGCGGCTGATGACAGAAGGTGCTAGGTTACGTATGTGCTCAGCTGAATCCACCTCTAGTCTTGGCTTTGGCTGTTGACTTGAGTAACTCAAGTTGAGTTATCGTCTGTGTCAGTCAAAAATTTTCGAGTTATCTTGCGATAAGGTAAGGATTTTGAAGTAATGTTGGTGTGTTTTATTAATTGATACGTGGGAATAGTTAATTTGTGGATTTAAGTTGTTTTTTTGGTAATCTGACTATTTAGAAGATTTAAGTTTGAACATCGAGGAAAGACAACAGAAGAATGGGGACACCGCCACGTGGAAGAGGTCGAGGGATTCCCAGGGGAGGTGGTGGTGATAAATCCGCGACCCGTGAACAAGGTGGTGATAAATCGGTGACACGTGCACGAGGTGGTCAAAAATCGTCGATCCATGGACGAGGTGGTGAAAATTCGGCGATCCGTGGACGCGGTGGTCGTTCTACAGCTACGATGTCACGTCCTTTGCAAGCAGAAGGTACAAGGCCCGCTATTCAGCAGGGAATCAGCTCAGTTGAAGCCGTGTTAGGGCAACCTGAGGTAAGTGGTTAATTTTCACTGAAAATAATTGATTGGCTGGTGATTCCGAGTAGTTAAGTGATTATTTGATTTTGTTTAGCTACTGGAAGTAATTTTGGATTATGCGATCCATGACCAGGATCGACAGAAACAATTCCAAACTTTGAGTTCGGTTCGGCGGGTGAATAAAACTTGGTTGAGCGGAGTGAGTAGATTGATGAGAAAGAATAAGGAGCCTTTGTTCAAATTGACGCTGAATAAGGATAACTCACTATGTGGGACACCGTTAGTGGAAGCCCGTGGGAAATTGCTGGACGAATTTGCGGCATCACTTAAAAAGCAAATGGAACAACCTTTTCCTACATTTAGCGTGAAGATTTTGATGGAATTCTTTCGTCGTGAAAATCATCATAGTTTGGTTACATTCCTGCGGCAATATGGTCACGGACTTGTGGGATTAGAAATGATTATTCCAGAGAATGGAGGATCGCTTCCCGGGATACTGCCTGTAATTAA
Source organism: Entomobrya proxima (assembly GCA_029691765.1). NCBI lineage: Eukaryota > Metazoa > Arthropoda > Collembola > Entomobryomorpha > Entomobryidae > Entomobrya > Entomobrya proxima. Next base: position 40,108,251 of record CM056173.1, read on the forward strand.
ATTGCCACTTTTACAATGGCTCAAAGTGACATTTTCTACTAGCAAGTTGGACGCCAACTTGACTGGAACGGAGCTTAGTTTTGGACACACTGCTAATGTGATCAGTTTGATCCAAGGCATTTTAAATGGTGCGCAATCGCTGAAAGAGTTGAAGGTTCCACCTTTCGGTCCTAATAACGTAGCCTATCCGGCACCTGCCGGCATTGAAGTTATAACCCTTCCTGAGTCAATCACCAAGATGAGTTTGACATTACAATTTACAAGTCAAGAGTTGGAACTCTTAATTACAAATCGGTTGCCGAATTTGCGGTCCCTCTGTATGCTGTTAGATGATACAGACTATGATGACGGAAAAGTTTCCAAAATGTTAACCAACTTTTCTGAAACTCTTCGTGTTCTTTGCCTAGGTGGAATGTTTTATAGCGGTCCTCCTCGCCATTCTCATTTGGTGCGCTTTCCAGTAATGACAGAATTAACTCAACTCGTTACTAATAGTAAAGTTTTTGAGTTGGAAGATTCTCACCCGTTGCTCAGTCAGTGCTTGCCAAACTTAAAGGGGCTTAGTCTGCAACACCAAACCCGAGGAATGTTCCAAAAGTGGGTATCCAATGGCCCTTTGAATTACGTGAGGGAATTTAGTCTGAGATTGATTGATGAAAACAAACCCGCCACCGATTCCTTGTACACACTCCCAATAAACTTAGAATCTATGCAGAAGTTAAACTTGACGTTCCCAAACATTCGGATACTAACTCTAGAACTTTCATCCGGAGAAGCAGAATCTTGTGGACTGAAATATTTATTTATGGAGATGAGGCAGTTGAGAAGCTTGAAAATCAAAGTTGCTGGCAGTGAACCGATTGTTAAATCAAATTATTGGGATTCGAAATTAACCGGTGTACCTATTTCAATGATAGTAGCTCTAAGGGAAAATCGGAGTTACTGGAAGCAGGTGGAACTAAACGAGGAAGTGCCTTCGATCCGCATGCTAACAGGTACATTAACAAAGTAACTATTTATATTCATCTTTCGAAAGTATTACGTCGGTTTCTCTAAGGAGGGTTATAAATATTTGCAGAGCTTCAGAGTCTGACATTAGAAGCAGTAGTTAGAGGTACAAATGGCAGAAACTTGCAGCCTCTTGTCTCAGATTTGACGTTTACTTTGGCATTGTTAAATATGCCTAAACTTGTGAATCTGAAGATGCACGGACGATTCTCGGTAATTATGATGTATCCAATAATATCCAATGTTGTCCTTGTTTGTAAAATGTGACGCTCAGTGATTCATTTGTTTTTTTAAATTTCCACTTTAATTTTAGGCAACAGACAAAATGAAGAAGATCTGGGAACAGAAAACCGGATGCAGGATTATTACATAGCTGAGCATAGTAAAGCATTGAGGTGGTCATGATAGATATACATAAATATAGCTCAGCTTCAGCTACATAAGTTATGAATTTCTGCGCTGGTAGGAAAGAAGTCTACTTTAGATTTGATGGATTCATAGTGATTCCTAGATATACTTTACTCTTGTTTCATCTTTTGGTAGTTATTAGGAAATAAATTCTATTGATACTATCAATTTGATAGTAACTTGAATTAATATTGTAAATAAGAATTGCATCCGTTTAATAATATGTTGTTATATGCTAGTTAGTTGTGTTATGTAAGTATACTGATATTACTAGTTTGTAAAAGTGCATGTGATAAATACTAACGTTTTATAATTAATATTAAACTGTAAATAAGTTCATTTTATTTAAACATTCAAACAACTAGCTTAGCCACTGTAGCCATTAGTAAAGCTAAACGTGAATTGGTACGAGCTATGTAAAAATAGAGACATCAACCTGCTAGTATGTAGCAAAGCAACGAAAGTAAAAGTAGAGTTAAAGAGATGTTCAAAATCCCTCCTACTGTCGTGTTAGGGTTAGCAAAAGAACAGTTTTGTTATATCGGACTAAACTATACCGTACCTAAAACCTGACTACTAAACAGCTATATCGTTCATTAATAATATGTTTGGGTGTTGAGCAGTGTTTTTCTTGTAGAAACTAATAATATATAATTCTCCAGCTCTCTTTTCATTTTCATATTGAATTCATTCATTTCATTTTTCATTCATATTTTCATGCAGTTTAATTGAAGGTAAACGCTAGCTCGGATTTTTTGGAGTTGCTCATTTTTTTCACTGGAGAATGGAGAATTTCACGTAAATATTTTTTTCCATCTTACCCTTTTCGTTCTCCCATGACTCCCTGTCATTCTTTCAGCACATTTCCACATGACAGCAGCAGCAGAAGGCGCAATAATATTATTTTGCTGCTGATGATGACTGGGTTGTTGTGCTGTTGTCAGAGTGTGAGTAGCAGTCGGAGTAGAATTTAGTGTTGCGGTGGTGGTATTGCCGGTGAAAAGGGTATCAGTGGTGTAAGCTTTTGTGTTATTATGACAAGTTGTATTATTGGTGAGAAGTACAACACCAGCCCGACCACCACCCACGTCAATATCCCCACCACCAGACATGCTGCTTTCATAGTAATATTTTCCCTGACACTTTTTCGATTCGTAGAAAGGTGTGTGGGTTGCATTATTGGCGCTGCAGCCTTTTAGACTGATTCCATTACAGGCTTTTGTGTTTGATGCTGCTGGTAAAAGCGATGCAGTTGTTGCTGCTGTTGTTGTCATTGTCGTCGCCAATGCATTATTCTTCTTTGACGATGATGATGATTGTGCTGAAACATTGCTTTGCACTTTTTTCCCTTTGTTGGTCATTATAAACTTGCCTGGAAAGGATGACGAGGATGGTCGTGATGTTGCGCTGCTTACATCCGTCGGTGCATCCTTTTTCATAACCATAATCATCTTGCTATTTTTGCTATCACAACTGCTATTCTGCTGATTGGCCAATAACAATATGCTGGGCTTGGTATCTGTAGTGATAATTTTTGTGGAGTTGTTGCAGGAATTTGTTTTAGTTGACAAAATGTTATTCCTCTCTTCATAGTAGTTATTGTACTCTGCAGCACCATTATTAGGAAGTTTGCTATTGTTTCGTCGATTTCCGCAACTGCTGCTGCTGCTGATACCAGTGGCCTTTTTGCTCCCGGTACCAGCAACACCGGAGTTGTTACCACTTCCATTACTCAGCTTTTTTGTGGTTATCCGCACGTTTTTCAACATGTTTCTTTACATATTCTGGGAAACAAGCCTTTCACAGAGAGATGGTCTCAACTTGCTGAGAACTTTCTTTAAAGTTATTATTCTCCTCAAACTTTTCGTCATGCTGTGTGTAAGCACTTTTGTAATACCAGCAACTTTTGTGCTCTTATAGCATTTTTTTTTGTTCTGTAGTGCAAGGGTGACACAAGCTATTAATAATCGTAAAATCCGCACGTGCACCGCAAAAATGTAAAATTAATGGAATACCTGTTAAATCTCATTGATATGCTGGTTGCGTTGAAAACTTGTTTTTGCTTTTTTTCTAGAGTAGCATGCGGAAAGGATAGCAAGTCTGCATAATTGCTATTATAACTTACCATTTAAAAAATTACGTTTGTACGTATAATATCATCTTGCGATTCTACTCTGCCTACTTTGGTAATTAAGTATTATAGTGTCATTTTCTCGTAGAAAATGTTAATTAAGTAGGAATATAAGCAGACACTTTACTACCACTTTAATTAACCCCGACAAAAGTTTAAAAAGGTGGCTTGCATCTCAGGTCACCATACATTTTTTTCATAGTTATGTAGCATAAGTGCATATTACTGGAATATAAAGTCACATATCCACATTTTCCTAGTCGCCAGTTCCCCCAAACACACTCACCAGATCTATTTTACCAAGCACGCACTCATTTTATTCATTCATTACACTTGATTTGATGATGATGACGATGGTCGCAGTCTGAACTTAAGAAAGCCCTGTGCACAACTCTACGCTATTTCCATTGCTATTACTCGTTTTTATTAATATTGCCATCATTTCTATATTATGGTGAAGTATGTGTTTTCATGAACTGCCTGGCTGAAAGTCATCACAGGAATGGAGTCATTAGTTTTCAAGGAGAAGGTCGGAACATTATATGTAGAGGGTTGTTTGGCCAGGCCGGAAAACACTTTATTTCGCCAGTCCTGGTCCCCCTTTTTCTGTCTTCCTTACAATATTTCCTCCTCCAAGAAAAATATTATTATTACTGCTATTCATTACTACTATACCATTTTATTTCACATTTCCCAAGAAAAAAAATCTTCAAGGAGAAGCCAAAAAAGGTACTAAAAGAGCTTGTTGTTTCACCACCACACTTACACCATCCACAACATTATACTCTTACTAGCAAAAAAGGAAACAACGTTTTTGCCACTGAAATATATTCTTTCTCTGTCTATCTATTAATTTTCATAAGGTGCAATTTCCGGAGAAAATCGAGAAGTTGTACTTGTACACCCTCTCGTGTGCACTGCATCTTGAAAAACATGCATATATAAATATTATGCCTAGAATTCGCTGCCACCACCACTTCAACTGCAATTTATTTCCCCTTCGTTTCATTTCATAATTCATTTTTTACAATTTAACAACCAGAGGCAATTTCAAGTCGTGTACTGTGCAATGTTGCTCTGCATATTACTGTGGCCACCACCACACCATCGGTGTTTTAAAACCCCATGAGTTTTAATCCTACCCCACAATCACCAGGAGAGAGAACAGGTGCAGAGGATGCAAGAAATGGCATTTAATAGAAATTTTTTTCTCTTGAAAGTTCTACAAAGAAGAAGAAGAAGTTGAAGAGAGTCCATACACAACAACAACAGCAAAAAAGGGATGGTATTTTAATAATAGTAATAATTCTAAAAGATGAGCGCAGAATAATGTTGGTTTAGTTGAGGGTGCGTGTGTAAACACGCGTGGTAAATTACATAATTGCAAAATTGCAGTTTTCATTTCATTGCATTTTATTATTACTTTGCCTAATCCCTCCTTCAAAATTCATCATAATTTGATTTGCTCAATCTGACTGCTTCATAATAATACATGCATGAATAGAGACTCGGAGTATAACGAGCAAAGGCAAAAACTCTATCAGACTGTCTGAATAAAAGAAAACCCTTTTTAGTGGGAAGGCATCATAGAAAGATGCATTTTGTGTTGTACCGGTGATTTCACGGTTCACCTGCTCCTGTGCATGCTGATCATGACTATGAGAGATGCGAACCTGCTGAAGAGACCGAAAAGTTACACAAGGGAATGTGAATGCAATGGGATTTTTGGTAATAAAAGACACAATCTGCATGCATGATTGCTTCAGAGACTTTGTAGCTTACTCGAGAAACTATTTATTATGAACATGTAACATTGCTATGCACACATAGACACACAGAACACAGAGACATGACAACATTATCATTATATCATCGTCATGCTTATAATCCTTGTGTTGTTATTAGACAATTTTTATGCTAATTTGCATTTTTCTACCGTGGAAAGAGAAGGTGGGTCTTGTTCTCCGCTGACCTGTCCTCTCTCCTGCTTTTGAGTAACAAGTGTATTACGTACAGAGATAAAAAACAACTTGTATGTTTTATTTTTTAGATTCTTTATCCAATATTATTATTATTACGTATAGAAAATTAGCAACTGCATTGATAATATTAATAATAATAATGTGTACATTATTTACATTTTTTCTCTTTTTCTCTGCATGTCTCTAAACCACTGGGTGGGCTTTTTTCACTCCTTTGCGTACACATCCCACTAACGAGTTTTTGATAGAGCCCAAAAAAAAGTCGTCGCATAGTACAACAACAACAAGAGAAGTAGAAAATTAATAATTTGTCGACTTGACTCAAGCTTAAACGGTTTAGTGGGTGCATCACCACCACCACCACCGAAAATATTTTTTGTTTTCCTTTTAAACTTTTTCCCATCCTCTCTCTGAACATTGTCAAACAAAGGAGCACACATTCCAGTTTGTTTTTCATCAAGAAGATGAATAGTTTTGTTGGATTATGACTACAATAGCAGCAATGTTCCTCATAATCAACATTGTTAGTGGTGTTATTATTGGTTGACTGAGAAACAGAGATGGAGAGACGGAGAGGGTGGCTTATTGTCATCCCATCTTGTTCTCTCTGTCGCTTTTCTTCCTGACCTTTTCCTATGTTTCGTTATATTTCTACTCTGAGAATTATTGTGCAATAAACTATAGCTTTGTAGAGGAACAAGTGATAGATATAATGCGTCTTATGTTCGCTACACTGCCTTGACTTGGACGGGTTTACCGGGTTCAATATACATTTTATCCTCTGCCCAACTAATTCTCATCATCAACCATATATTTTCATCATTTTGAACACGCATGACATGTTCACTGCTGCTGCTGCTATTTCGTAAGGAATTAACTAGAAAGATTGTTGCCGCTTGGTGATGCAGTATTTATTGCCAAGATTTGTACGGTAATGAAATGATAATAACTTCTACCGCCAAGACACTATTGGGTTTGTTAGCGTTTGATGATCACCGAAGACGGCAATTTTCACATGAAGATTTAAGGAAAACATTTGTAATTTTGTATGCATCATCGGCGCTACTTACTACTAGTGCCGCTGCTACTACTGAGGTGATAATAATGATGTTGCTACAGTGCTATATTATGCCTATGTGGCATTTACAGTGGCGGCCTTCGGTGTGAAAACTAGCATTTCTTGTAAAATAAAAATGATATTTATTGCGTACAAGAATGTAAAGTATGATGACATGTTACCCCAACTGAATTTAGAGAAGTGGTTGAAATGTAAGCAGCCATTTACCATCCCAGATTTTTTACTATATCCGAAAAAATCCTACTTAGTTTTCATGCCTTTAACAAACTAAAGGACACACAGACACAATGCCGGTAACATAACAAACATTTTATTCAACCAGGTAATCATAAATATTATTATTTTATTGCTGCATAAATTATCTTGAAAAAAGGGAAGAAAGGATTATATACAGGTGAAGTCCTCTCTCAGAGCTCATCCTGTGAGGAATGTTCTCAAAGTTCATAGTGCATTGGGACAAAAGCCCAAAAATATTTTTTTAGAACATGGGTTGCAGCTCATCATCACATGATGTCGTGTTTAAAAAAGGTTACCACATACGTTCCTCTAACCACCACCATCATTGATATTATGTGTGTAGTGGCTCGGCAAATGTGAACCTTTTATTGTGTCAAATAAAAATATGATGTGACGGTAAATATGGTTTTTTTCTACTCAGGCGACCAAACTAACAGACCACCTCGGTGGCTTTTTGGAAAGTTTCTTTTTTTCTGTCAGAGCCACCACCAGATTTTTTCCCATTCGGCAAGTTACGTATGTGCTATGCACAACAATGTATATTCTTTCCAGAAAAGAGGCCGATGCATTTTTAACCTGTACACTGTAACCTGTATGCTGCTTGACAACCAAATGCTTTTGTATATGACGGGATAAAAAGTCTGACTACAAAAGCAAAATAAATAGGAAGGGAAATATTAGTGGGTATTTTCATAGAGAAAGATAATAATTTCAAGGGACACGCCGACCGTCACAAATGCACATACCATTTATCGTTCCTTCAGCAGACAGAGCAGTAAATTTTGATTAGATTCATCATCCTCACTCTCCTATCAGCTTTGACGGTAATCAATGTCAACACGAAAGAATGGAAAAATGGAACTGGAATTTTTGGAGGTAAAAAAAATTCGTGCAGACTATGGAAACTAAAATCTCTGCATAGATTCTGTTGCTGCTGCTGACTTAGGTACATAATCATTCCCTATAGCATGTCCTTGACTATTTCCACACAAAAGTTTAAACTTTTGGAAAATGAATCAAAATATTTTCTTATCAGATGCAAGATAACTTGCTCAACAGCAATTTCTTGGGAAAAAGATGCCCTTGTTAAAAATCAGCCTAGGATTTTATTGCAATGATATAACTAACTCTATATAATAATCAGCAAAGCTACATGAAAACCATTCCCAGTAGGAGGGACCGATAATATACTCCAGTCTTTCCATTTCTATTGTTTTCCTCTTGTGTTGTTTGTTGTTTCCCCTGTCGTCATTTGTCTTTTGTTTGCTTGTGCATTATTATTGATGAAAAAAGGTAGAGAGCCACAATGTGCCTTTTGTTATCTTATCAACGAAAAACAAAAAGAAAAACCCATGTGAGCTCCTCGTCATTTGCCTGGACAAAGTATGAGAGCATCCGAATAACTACATCACAACAAAGTTGTTGGCCTTTTTGCTGTGTGCGGGGATGAGTTGGTGGTGGTGGTGGCGATGGTGACTAATGATTTATGAACACTTGTCTTGTGTGGTGTGAGGATTTTCATTTTCAACAAGCCTAGCTTATTGATCTTCTAGCCTATTGTCTTTTCTCAGAAAAAATTACTCTGATGAGCTGATTCACTGATTGCGACTTTTGACTTTATTGGTAGTCGTGTGTAGATGACGAAATCATACAAAAGCAGCAGCACTAATATATGCAGAGTAAACATTGCATTTGTATTTGGTATTAGTTTTCTCAACTCTTTTTTATTTACAAGTAACGGTGCATAATAGTGTTATACGTTCTGTTGATGTATGATCATGATTGCAAACAGAACTCGTAACCAAGAGCGGATTTTCTAGTAATACTTGGAAATTCAATACTTGACAACACACAAATGCTCTGGTAATAAGCTGCTCAAGTTCATAAAAAAGCGAAATACTTTTGGTATATTATTTCTTTCAATCGTTTTTTCGTAATCCAGTAACAATAGAAAACAAGTTGTTGTTGTAAGTACAACATGCCCAGAAATCTCTTTTAAGTTCATAAACAACTCAATAGCAGAAAACGCTTAATACTACCCTTATCAATGAAACTTGATTTCATCTTGACCATCATCATCATCATCTTCATTCACTGTGCACGATTATCATGACAACATCCAATATTCCTCCTACCCCGAGAGAGAGACGTACATAAATTTAGTCCGCGGATTACTCTCACATCATCACCTTTTTTATCAAAATGCTTACCAACAATAAAAACTGTCAAACAACAATAAACTCAACGGAATTGTTTCTCTCGCTTTGCCTTCATAAACTACCAATATTTCTGATAAAACTTTATAAACACACATACAAAAGTAGTCATATCGTTTTGCTTTAAGCAAACCGTGCTAAAGTATTTTTCTTTTCACCACCAGATATTTCTTAAACTCTCACTCAGTAGCACCAAAAATTTAACAAAAAACCGTAAATAGTACAATGGAACAGGAAAAAAAATTGTGATTTGTTTGCAGCCACGCCAATACTAGTTCTCTTAATATACTGCTAACACTATACACCCGCACTCCCCTTTCCGCTTTCATTCAACAACGCGACAAAAATGTCGTCTATTTTCTCTCAGAGTCGCGCTACAAGTCTGCCGGAAAATTACTTGTGGAAAATGTCAAAAGTTTTTGACTTTCAGGGAGAAAATGGAAAATTGTTTATAGCCTCATGTCATGTAACTTTACAATGAAAAAAGTAAACTGGTCTGGTGGAAATGGTACACACGTATTATTATTATCGCGATAAAGTGATACGCGTAACATACGCACATACTTTTTTCACTCAATTGACTCCCAAGACGGAGGCGATTTATATAAAAGAGAATAAAAAGAAAAATAATAACATTTTCTCTCGCTCCCTCTTTGCAAAAGTTGTCAACAGTCTGTAGTCACAACACCAGTGTTATTGCATCCGATATTTGTATTATTTGTTATTTTTATCATCAATACCATCATCCTGACATGGTCTCTCTGATCGGATGGCATTGCTAACATTCTTTTACCATTTTGCTATAATATTCAATCGAAGCACACACTTGCAAGGTTGCACGAAATAACATGCACATATACACACTCACACGCGTGGAAAAACAAAGAATATTTTTATGCAAACAAAACACAATTGTCAATAGCACGCACAAGTGGTTGAAACGTCTTTAAAAAGTTTGGATAAGAAAGCTTACACGCTTGCTATACAAGCTTAGTCAGCAAGTTGTCTTGCAACTTTACTTAAAAAACTCATTGCCATTTGCTTGTAAAATAAAATTATTGTCATGATGAAATAATGCCTCCGAGTCAAAAATGAAGTTGACAAATGACAAGCACGTGACGTGTGAAGCTTGGGAATGCACATCAACTCAAAGGAAAAAATGCTTTTAATGATAATTATAAGGAGAACCAAGAGAGTGCTAATTACTGTAACACATCTTGACAACGTTTTTAGGTGTCTCTTCTCAAGAAAATCCAGTTTCGTGTGCTTAAGTATTTTGGCGACACCTTAGCTCAACTCGGCAGCAGCAACGTCAAAATTGCCTGCTGCTGCTGCTAATGTCACAATTTTAATCTTCACAGTTCACACTTCATACTCACACACGGAGAAGCAGAAAAAGCCCATTAACAGCGTTCACAAGAGGGAACATTGAGAGCAAGTCCATTAAACACCGGCTTCGTCTCACACATTTTATACCGTATAATATACCACAAAATTCTGCCCTTTTTCCACAAAAAGCACACACAGAGAAAAGCGCACACGTGTGAATAATAGCAGCAGTAGCAAAGTGGACAGTATGACCGGAAAACGGTTAAGACAAAACACACAGTTCTATAGATACATACTTAAGGCTTAGTAGCCACAACTGTACATTTTTGGACAAACCTATCATAAAACATAATTCGATTTTTACTGTACAATTTGAGACGAAATTTTATCTACCAGTCAACCAGCTCAGCTAAAAGTGTCTGCATTATTGGATTCTTGCTGAATAATTTGACTTGGACAAGGGTTGAATGATCCATGCATCATTTATGCATGCTTCTTGCTGATGATGTTGAGCGATCAAGTGCTCTACACGAACTGATTGCGTTTCCAGTGCTGCTCCTCTGACTACCCAACACTTTCATTCTTTACTCTTTGCTAACCAGCAGCAGCAGCAGCACAGCAACCTGCTTCAAAGCTACTTCACTAGCGCTTCTTGGTCTGCTCGTGCGAGAGACTCACAGAAATGGACGAGGATTACCATCTAGCAAAGCACTTTTTTATCATTCCAAAACCCTGTGAACGAACGAACGGGTTGTTCTACGCACTTTTTGCATTAAAGGCTGTAGGCTGTGTACGCGTATTTCTGATCCCTGATCCTTCAACCCTTTTCTACAGATTTTGTTGCACAGTGCACGGTATGATCCTCAAAAAGGTTTTTTTGCTTTTCATTTTAATCCTTTTTTGGGTTTGCTCCTGTGCAATGCGATACCATAGCAATTAAATCGCTATACCAAAATCCATTCCGTTTCACTATTGGTATTTTTTATATTTTCGGCAAGGTCAACCTCACTAATTTCGTTAAGGGAAAATAAATTTCAAAGCAAAAAATGAAATGTGATCTTATTTTTCCTCTGACATTTCAAAATGTGATCAATCTTCATAAAAATTGCTGTTCCCCTAACAAAGAAAGAAATATGCACTCCTTCTTTTGACACTGCAAGCACAACAGCAATGAGAAACTCACAGCAGTACTTTCTGTTTTGCTATTTGATATTCATGAAAAAATGTGTGGCAAATAAAATGATGTACAGGTATCAAAGAAAAGTTTCGTTTATCTTCATTACATTTTTGCTCCCTTTTTCTCTACATTTTTATTCATCTTCTACAGAGAATTGACTTTAAAATTTAAACCCTTTTTGTATTTATCACTTTCACATTTCCTCCTTGCCTTGTCATATGTACTTTATTGGTTGCAGTACAAATGACGGTATCTCAAAAATAAAGCAGCGGCATAGATGGAGGGATAAACATAGTATACCTTAAAATGCACCGCACTTTTTATAATGTATCATAATCTGAATCATGTCAAGGGCAATAAACTGAAGAAAGAGTTTTGAAATGGTTTTGAAAATGATGGTAGATGCTGACTACTGGTGACACTAAAAAGTGCAACCGTACCGTTTGTTTTAAAGTTATTAATATTTTGGGACTTTTTTCCTATTTTGTGCACTGTGCCGGTGCAGAAGCCGGTGAAATATGATTATGACTATTACTAGTGCAATGGGCAAAGCCATTATGAAAATGAAATCAAGTCAGTGCATTACCACAGTTTGCTAGTTCTGCTGTGCTGCATAGCTGCATATTATGCACTTAAAATTGTAAAAGTTCACAACATCCGAGAATTTTACTTTGACTTGGAAAGTGGCTGCCGCTAGTGTACTTCTTGTGCTGCTGCTGCTTCAGAAGCAGCAGAGATTATTATTGTCATTACGATGATGGCTTGTTGTTAAGCTTTAATGCAAACTGCAGAGTTGGTTTTTGTTTTGTAGTGTCCTTATGGGAGTGGATCATCAAGTCATTATCATCATCAGCAAGTTCATGGGACAATGCAATATCGACATACAAAGCGGTTGTCCTGGCCGTCGTCATGCTCGCCACTAAAAAGCAACCACCACCACAGCCGCACCAAAATCCGTCCCCAGATAATTCCTTATCCTTTTTCTTCCTTCTCTTTTAACGTTTCAATTTTTTACAACAAAATGTTATTGCACGGAGAAAAAAAAATCCTTGATAATCGCGCAGTAACAACAAAGTGCAATAATAATGGGAATGACAATAATGTAGCCATTCTAATTTGTAATGCATTTTCCTCTTCCTTCTTTCATAATCACTGATGCATAAGGTCATAAAAATTTTGTTGTTGAGAGTGCACTTTACTTTCAACTGACTTTTTAATTCTGTACTGCTAACTGCATTTGATTTTTGATTCTTTATGTACCAGTTTTAGAGAAGAGAGTTGAACTGAATGCAAAGTTTGTATTTTTGTATGCCCAAGAATGTCGGGCTATTGTATAAAACCCGAAAATAAGATTTTGTTTGGTAGAAAAAAAAAGAAACAGGGAAGGTATCTCTCTCTTTCCAAGGCTATAAATAAAAATGGAGAGTCTTTTCTGAAATAAAAAAGTACAATGCTTGCACGCATGTCACATGACGTAGTTATGTGTCGCAGTAACTCACCCATTTTCACGCTAAATGTCATCCTTCCTTGCCTTTATAATGGCATGGTTTTTAAAAAAATGGGCAAGCTTTTACTATAAATAAGCGTATATTTTAAAATTATAAAAAAATAAATGGAAAATAATAGTAATAAATGGTTACATTGGCTCCGGCTACACATTATATATTTATGTTTGACTTTCCTTCTTTGTCGTTTTCTTCTTGAAAAACGACCACTACCACTACACAACCTAAATTCAAACGGAAACTAGTAGAATCTATAGTGGCAGCTTAGATATTTTAGGCAAAGTATGTTTACAAGAAGGATGAGTGTGTGTGTGTGAGAAATGGAGAATGATTTGTTATTTATGTACATTGTATCTTTTCCTGTTTGTACATAGCTCAGCAGAATAATGCATACATATTCATCATTGTGTGTGTCTGTGATACTGCTAACTGCTGCTTCTACTGATCCTCGTGTAAATAAGCTATGTGATCATCTCCCTCAATAGCCTTGAGCAAACATACGCAGCCAAAGTGACAAGAAATTATTCTGTGAATATAATGCCGAGAGATAGAGAAGAAGCACCGAGAAGAGTGATGATGATGATGGCACTTGAGAGAGTGAGATAGTAGTAGTGGAGCAAGAGCCGTGATAAAAACGGGTATTTACACACGCACTCATTCACATTTCTGTCTTTTGGAAAAGCAGTGGTGGCGGTGGATGGAAAAGTGCGTCAGTGACGCATAAAATGGAATGGGTATATAAGAAGATAGAGAAAGAGGATATGTACTTGCTGGGAGCTGTGTCACAGAGAGAAAACGGGGAAACACATCATATTATCATCGCACAAAGATATTATTATGATGGTATGATGGCATAACAATAATATCAGAGAAAGAGAGAGAGAGAAAGGGAAAGAAGCAATAATAATTTTGTTCTTGTTGTCGGGCGTGTCGTAGTCGTCATCGTCGTCGTGTGCTCTTTTAGCTTATGATAACGATCATCACACAACGATGCTCATCGTCTTTATACGCTTATTCTGTTGTTATTGGAAACTGTAGAGACATTATATTTTCTTGGAGTGAGAGAGAGGGATGATGATGAGGAGACAAGGGATGAGCACGACGACGACGGTAAGTGAGAGAGGGACAAAACGACAGGAAAGATGACACATTTTGATAGCGAGGGAGATTACAAAATATAAAAAAGACCAGGAATGGAATTGGGCCTTTGAATTGCTTCCCTATATAAATATATGGGTCTAGTAAAGAAAGAGAAGGAAAAAGATGGTTTATCGAACATGATGATGAATAATATGATCATGATGGCTATTATGATTTTTGATGACGACAAACGACCATGTCAATCCAGGAGGGATGAAGCAAGGCATGTAACAATCATCTACACTCTACCTTGGCTCATTGTAACAAAGAAATGGAACTGGGACTATGACAACGAAATAAATGTATGAAATGAAGTAAGCAGAGCAAGTAAATAAAGTTTTTTTTTTCTACTTCATTCTGTCTGTGTAGTACCCTCGTTTATTTCCATAAAAACTAGCCAACCCTCCATTTCCACAATTTTTTGGGGGATTTAAGTTTTTCTTCGTCTTTGAAACTCATTCCAGGTTATTTTCCCCCAACTCACACTTCCTGTTTCAGTGCCACCATCACTACTGCTGTGTTTTTGTCTTTTTTTAGTCTTAGTGTTTTGTTGTTGTTTTGTTGGTAGGATGATGGAAGCCGGATGTGGATTGGAGTGACGGGGATGACGATGACAGTGATGATGATGGCGATGTGGTATGCCGTTTGCAACACCAAAGGAAAAAAGAAACTATTTCAACATGGTTTTGTTGTTCTTTGACGTGCCAAAATATGTTAGCCATATTTCTTCCGGTTTGGTATGGCAGTGGATTTGGCTGGTGTGATGTACATAATAGAGTAGTAGACAAGGAACGCGTACCATATCTCCAAGTGTTTTTTTGTGAAGGGGAAGGCGTGATTCTTTTCATTCAATTTCTACAACTTTGCTGTCTCGTCTATTATATCGCTCTGCAAACGGAGAATAATATAAACTTGAAAAAATGTAATGTAAAAAACTGCTGTCACTTTGAGAAATTAGTTGAAAGAAACAACTTTCTTCATTTTTTACAACCTGCAATTCTTCCTTCATTATTTTTTTCGTAGGGAATTCCATTATTTCCTGTTTTAATGGGTAGTGTTGATGGTTACTATACACAATATTCTGTGGAAGCTGCGCAACCATTTTATCCTTCTAAAATACAATTTTTTCATTTGCTTGTTTCCGTGGAATTATATGGGCTTTTCGTTTACAATTTTAGTCCTTTGACGACATGGTCGTTCCGTGCTGTGAAACTTTCCGGAAGGAAGGAAAACGCGAATATAGCTAGCCATAAATCCGGAAACGAGTCGTTTTCCACGTACACCAGTACCAATTAATTTCCGCTCTTGTTTTCTTTTGCCTTTCATAAAAAGCATCAAGATGCTCTCTGTAAAACAAGCACCACAATGGCAGAGAGAATGATGGCTTTGTTGTTGTTGGTACTGTCATTTGACGCCATGGTTGCTTCAGTGCCTTCTCATTTTGTGGTCTTGGTCTGTTCTCCTCTGTAAAATCCTCAAACATACATTACCACTTTCTCTTGTTGTTGTTGACGTGATCTCTCCTGCTTTCTGTCTTGTTTATTACCGCCAGTTTATTTGGCCCTTGTGTCTCTGTCGGAAAATCCACTACATCCACCAATGTCATTACCACTTTTTGATGTGTCTTGTTGCTTTTTGCTTGGGCTACTGTCGCAACATTTTGGTTGTTGGTCCATGCAGGGGGTCATCCGCAATATTTGTAACTCAAAGTTCTTACGTATTTCAATACTTTTGATGCCCTACTGTATTTACAGCATTTCCTAATCTGCACCACTGCATGCCATCAAAAAGTGAAAGCTTTTCACTTGCTCTTTCATCCTCACATTCACTTTTATACTTTCTCCCTGTCATTTCCTTCTTTCTCTGCTTTACCAACCCATGATCAAGGTTTAGATTTTTTTGCTGCTCGTCCGCTCCCTTGTAAATCCTATTAGCTACTTTACGTCTCTCTGCTGTGTGCGTTGGTTCGTGGCTCTTTTTTGTGGAGAATAAATTTCTCATGTCATTTTTATTACCGTTTCCTTTTTCCTTTCTCTCTCTTCCGTTCTGCCTTGTCAGTTGATGAGCAAAGGTTGCTGCCATTACTATCATGCTCATCTTGCAAGCTAGCTCCTCTCATGGCCAAGTGCATCCCTTATGGTTTATTATTGCCACCAAAACCTGCAGCAGCACGCACAACCCTCACATCTGTCTTGTTACCTTGTTCCCAAAGTTTTTCCCCAAATCCTTCATGTTTCTCCTGCTCTTTCTCTAACCGCACCAGTTTCCTTTTAAATTACAACCTTATTACCCCATTAAGCGGCACAAAACCAAGAAAAAATTCTCATTGCTGCTGCTGACTCATTGAAAACCAGGTGATTATTAACTTGACTTGATTGACTATCCCTTCCTTTCATTTTGCCGGCATGCCAATTTTTCCGGGAAATATTCTTCTCACCTCTATCGTCTCCCTAAATCTTGATGCGAAAAGCTTTAACCAATACACACGTCATGAAAGAGAAAATTACCAACTGCGGCATTTCCTATTTTTTTCAGAAAGCATTCTTTTCTCTTTTCCTTCTCCGGTCGTAATTCACACCTTCAACTTCCTTAAAGTTGGAAAGCAGCTTGATTAATTACACCAATAAAGTTTCCTCGCCCACTCCAACTCTCCTTTTCTTCTTGTTACTTCCTGCTTTGCTTATAATACTAATGGCTCTCCACCTTCACCTTGGCTTTTGCTTGTCTAACATTTGGGTATGTGTGTGTGTTCATGATTATGTCTGTTCCTCTTGAGAAGAGAAAAGGAAAAGCCATAAAACATGTTCTAGGTCTTGTTGCGCTTTCCAAAAGTGCAATGAAACCGGGAATACACAAGCTTATCTTGTTAGGACACACACACACAAACAGAAACACAATAGCAATAACTGAAATTCAAGAAAAGTGTTTCTGTTCCTTCTTAGGTTTCTATACTAGTTTCAAAAATATGTTGTTGTTAGATGCATTCTTATTCTTGTCCATTGTAATCCTCTTTTCTGCCAGCGCAACAACGAAATCCGTTTCTAAGGATTTTACAGTTGTGTTTTGCCTTGTTATGTGAAGAAGACGGTGTTCTGGTATTTCTTTATTCTTAAATTACATTTTAAGTAATCCTTTGGGAACCACAGAAGAGAACACACACATTATTACTATATTATTTTACAGTGTGTATTTCTATCCAATGTATTCTCTGGTTGCACGACAATAAATGCTAATTTATCCCTGTTCCATTTATTTATTCTCTGTTCTCTTTATTTATTACCTTATCATGCTTTCCGGAGGAACCGGACGAAGAAAACCCTTTGGGGAAATATTCATTCTTTAGCAGCAACTGCCACACACAGACATACAGAGAAAACGTAGCACACGTAGTAGTTATTCTTGTGCACGTGTGCAACTTCAGGCATTCACACAGGAAACCTATAAAAGAGCCGGTAGTTCCGTATAGAAATATTTTCCTTATGCAAGTAGCAAGTGCATTATCATCAATATGGAAACACGTGCATTAAGCCTTCTGTCAAAAATCCAACGAGAAGAAAGGAAAACTGCTGCAGCAAAAATGGAGAGCTTCCCTTCTTCTTCGTCTATTTTTCCTTTCTTTCTTTCCTTCTTTTGCCTTCAATTTTTTATTGATACGATGACGAAGCAAGCTCTCTTATGCTACAAGATTCATTTTTATTTTCCTTTTGTAGTATTCATCTCACATCCCAGCTGCTACTCTGCTTGTGTGCTCCTCTTTTTTTATTCTTGACAAACTGCTGGCTAGACAGGCAGGAGCCCCGTTTCCAAAGCCTTTCCAACTTTCCGTTACTCAACTTCAGCCAGGAAAAAAACGGACTGAAAAGTATAAAACTTTTTTTCTTCTTCGTCTTTCTCCTATTTTCCAAAAAGAAAAAGTGCAATTCACCACCACTACCGTGCTCGTTTTCCTCGTTTTCTTAGGAAACGCATTGCATACTAAATAATAACGACGTGAGGAGGAAAACTGCATTCCCAGTGCTACTGCACTGCTGCTAAATGCACATCTTTGCCATTTGAAGAGTAAGAAAAAAAGACAGCAAGGAATGGCCCAAGAAAAGTTTGAACATTTTTTTTCTTGGATGCAGTTCCATTGCACAACTCATTGCATTCTTATTGCAATGCACGGCCAACCAACGCCTTAACCTTTACCTTGTCTTGTACTGACACAAGGAGGAAACCATCAGCAAAAAATGTATGTGTACCAGTAAAAGTCAACAAAGAGGGAGAAACAGCAGATCCACTTACTGCAGAAGGCCTTTTTACAGCTTCCAAAAGTCAAAGTCAACCAACAAGAGAAAACATTCAGTCCGATTTTTCTTTTTCTCATTTTGTTCACCAGCAGAAGCGTGTCTATTCGTATGTGTAAGTTTGTATTTGTACTCTTTTGGCTGCCACTGTACTGTCATTCAAATAGTTTCTGGTACGCACACACCACCACACCTTACACGCTTCACTGAACGTTCCTCTGAAATGGAATGAATTTCAAAAAAAATAAAATAAAAGTGCGTGTGCTCACAGTACACAATAGGAGCAACCGAAGCGAGCAGGAGGAGGAAGAAGAAAAAATAAACGATACAATTTTTTCCTTCTCTTTTCATTTTGTTTTCATTCACTTCTTCTGTTCATTCTGGTAGAAAGGTAAATAGAAGGGAAAATGACTGACTGACAGAGTTGCTTGTGCTGAGAAAAATGGTGATCGGCTGTGACTGAACTGGACGTTTTATTGTTTTCTTTTTGAGCAACTTAGATCTTGCATGAGTCTCTGAGTATTTTTCTTCTGTAGACAAAGCCAGCATTCACAAATCTTTCCAGCAATCTTTCTCTAATTTATTTTAAAAAATTCCTCTGAGAAATTACTGACAGTCAGAAAACTGGATGATGGAAAACCGAGAGACGCGCCTTTTATATTCTGCTCTCTGGCCGGAAATGCGGAAAACCAGACGTGCGGAGGAACAAGCCACGGAATATTTAACAGTGTATGATTAAGACATGAGCTAATGCGGAATGCAAAAGAGAAAAAATAACAACTTGTGCATCTTGCTTTTTGCTGCTGTTATGTAAAATTCTTGTGCGTATGTAGATGATGATGCATGAATAATTTACAATGTGAGACAACAAGAAAGGTCGGCCGAGCAAGGTCTCAAGATACCAACGGAAGCTGGAAAGCACACGCCACACGGTTTGGTTTTTGGATTTTATAAACGTGCCCAGGTTTTAGCGGAGCAGCTTTTACCATCAACCTCCCTTGATAATTCCTTGAGGTTTTATTTTTGCATAATCAAAAGAAGGATTAAATGCATCTTGTGTGCAACAGTGAAAAGCTGGAAAATTTATAAAAGCGGTGGAAAACTGGAAAAACCGAAATACATCACGGCTCACTCTGAACAATCAGCTTTCCCAAGGGAGCCCAGATTGAATTATTCTACCTGCTAGAATAGAAGTACTTACTTTTTCCCAAGAAATCCATTAGAAATGAGGAGAAATGCGTATGTTTGTGTGTTTAGTTAAGAAAAAGCAAAATCCAAGAAAGGATTCGGTTTTTATCAAAACAAGTTATTTCTTACGTGTATCGTTTCCTGCGCTGAGTATTTCCTTTGAGACTGCTGCTGTTGTTGCTGGTGAAGGTGATGGTAGGATTGTTGCAGGTGCTGGTGCGCCTGATGAGCAAGTTGTGATTTATTGGTATCCACCATACCACCACCACCACTCCTACCACTTGCTTTCCCGGCTTCATCTGGCATTTTGCTGCTCATTCTCAGAAACTTGAGACTTTTTTCCTTTTAACCAACCGTGATTACTGAAGCATGCCCAAAACGTTTTTGTAAACTGAGCACAAAAGTTTCCATTATGGTAAAGTTATTGGCAAGTATGTAGGCTGATAGAGCCATCACATCATAATTGTTTATTATAAAGTTTTCATTTTTTGAGTAGCCATGGTATCTCGCAGCCTATATAGAAAATTATGTACAGCATTTATCCACCATCTTATTTATTGCTTATTTATTTGTTTAGACAGCAAATTGCACCTTTTATTTATGAATGAATGTTTATGAAACCCTCCACTTTGTTTTTACTTTAGAAGGTGGTTGGTCACCAACGCGGACCACCAAAAGTAATAAATTGTAATATTTAGGTTTACTGTCTTGTCCCTCCAAATGAACCAACCCTCTCGAGTTACAATACAAAATACGTACATATACCTGCGTATTTTCACTGTGAATGTATGTACTTGGTTAAAATGCGTTTTTTGTGCGTGACCCCTAACAATTGAGGTTTTCTCTCTCTCTCTTGTGTTTGGGTACAAACTCCAAACCAACCTGCCAGCTACAATTTACCGCTGCTGTGGCATCGTGACATTTATGAGTTCATTAAATGTTGAGCTCAATATCGTTTTTTTTCTTCCCTCCTCCTCCACCTCTCTAGCTTGGTTCACACCACAACTATCACCTCTACTGCCACCATCCCATCACATCATACACCACCACTTTGTTTTTACTCGCGTATTCAGTGCGTTTCGTCTGAGAAAATTGCATTTTTATTGTAATCTACGAGGATGATAACACGCACTTAAATGTGAATACATATTAGATATCTAGGTATGTATGAATGGGAATGGGTTTAGTGAGAAGTGGTGGCGATACCAGTGATGGTCAACATCAGCAGACAAAATTGGAGGGAGGAGGGTTCATCGGATGTGGTTTCTTTTGGGGATGACCACTGGCTTCTACAATGAACACAGTAGAACATTTTATATATATGACGATGTCGATAATGTTGAGGTAAACCCAGGAACAATATGTTTGTGTACGGAGCGTTATAATATTAATAAAAACCCCACTATTGACTATATATACGGGAGACAATGCACAAAAGTGCATTGGCATTGTCCAGTCCTGCCGGGCATCCACTTGCTTTTGCCCCTGGTAAAGTTTTCCTTTTTTGTCGACACATGAATGAAATTGCATTCCTGCTGTCCCTACCAACTACCGGGCACCAGTGCGTTGTTGTTATTGTGGCTGCAACTCATTGTTAATATTTATCGAGCGCGAGAAGAGACCAAACAAAAGTGTGAGGTCATCACCAATACCACAACATTTACCACTACAAAACAACTACCACTGCTTTACTCCCCGAACATTAGTTTGGCTTTGAACATTTTTAATATAATTTTATTACTGTATACCTCTACTTTTTCCCTTCTCTGTCCAATTTTTTCCTTGTAATATGATATTACTCAATAAGAGCCAGGGAGAAATGTTAAACTAAATTCACTGCAATATTATAGTATATAAGATTGCATTGCTACAAGAAGCAGGCCAGGGTGAGAAGAAAAGAAAAAGTGCTGCATTGTGCGCTCGAGGTAAAAGGTTATCCATATCACACCACACCACACCGTCATTTTTATCCAAGGAAACAATGAGATGGGATGCGATGAGAAAAAAAGCCCCGGATAATAATCAATCATCATTTATGTAATGTAGCACTACGTATTACAACTAAAATCCACCCTCACATCAACTCGACCGGCATGAAGCACAAAGAATTCTTCCCCAAAAAAACATAATAACCAACCAGTCACCCTTTCTTTTATCGCAAAATTCATCTTGTGGTTTTTCCTACATAATCCTGCGAGAATGACATGAGTTGAGTAAGATTCAGTTTCCTGAGCTATTCTCGTACGAGTGCTACATTTACCAGAAGTCTGATGATTACTCTTTTTTCTGAAGGTAATTAATTAGTGTTCAGAAAAGTCAAATAATTGCTGCATTGAACATTTTCCTGACCCAAATATTTTGGTAATGGAGAGTGTCAAATTCTACATGACAGAAAAAAAATTAAAGCCACTTTGCGTACTATATATGGCGCCAACACCATCGTTGTGGTTGTCAATTCAATTAATCCCGTTTTCCGCGTACTCACGGAATGTCTGCATAAACACGCATGCACACTTTTTGGCAACCTTTTAACAAGAGCATTTTGCATAAAACCAACTTTCAAAGTGAATGTGGTGTCATTACTTTTTGTATCAGAAAAATATTTATCAAGGCGTTTGCCGAATTGGATTGCATGCAAGGCAATTTCAGTTTTTTTCTGTGTATATTTACTTGTCTTGCAATTTGGCTTGTCACGTACGCTCATATATTTTCAAAATTACAATGTTTTTGTTTTCATCAGAAGAAAGTATAGAGACGGAGAATAAAGAGCACGGGATATAATAGTTGAGAAATGGCATGTGTGTTCTGCTATTATGAATAGCACATGCCATCTCAGCTCTTAACTCTATGCTGCTCCAATAATAAAATGGTAATGGCAATGGTATGCAACTCTCTCTTGAAAACTAGTTTGTGCAAGCCAAGTGCACTGCAGCTGTCGGCTAAATTATCCGTGGTGGCATTATTACACTAGGACAAATAATGCAAAAATATTTATAGTCCCTAGTACCAACTAGCATTACAATTGATGCCGGGTTTTATTGTAGTGGAATGGCAAAATGCAAAAAGGAACGCAACGGAAGCCTTGTAATATAGTAAGCCAGTAATTTTCTTTCAACAGAGAAAGAAAGACAGGTCATTAGATTATTTCATTTTACCCACTTTAGCTTCAGTTTCCCTCCTCATTTTCCTTCATTTCCTTTCCAGTGTGCAAACCGCAAAAAACGGCAAGTTTCAGTCTTTTCTTAAGTCTTTGCTAACAGCATTGCTTACATGCCTACCTTTGCAACCAAGTGCCTTTCACCTTTATTGCTTGGCTAATATTTTTTTATTAATGTCGCAAATTGCTTGATTTACGTTTACGCATTATTACATACTAATCGGTAATAACATTATTACATTTTTGATCACGTGCTAGTGTCGATGATCCCTAAAGTAATACAAATGGCTTTATTACTGGTTCCGTTTTAGATTGTAGATCTTTTTTGCGGAATCCCATTAGCTTTTTTATTCCATTTAGACATTTTTTTATCCTTTTGACAACTCTATTTTTATCTTGGCAATGTTGATAATGCTCTGACAATATTATATTATATAGCAGCTTCTAATGCTAGTAAAAAGAAATAACGACTTTTTTGTAAATGATTTGTTGTACGTGCATGTGTGTGTAGGGTTTTATTAGACTTTTTTTCTTCTTTTTTTGGAACATAATATCTCCGTTGATAGTTTACTACATAGAAGCCAGTGCTAAAGCCACCCACACCATAAACAAACACACACAAGTTGTAATTTTCATGCTCACACAATAATATGGCATGTGTGTGTGTGGTGGGTCTTCCTTTCTGGCTTGTGACAATCCAACTTTTACTATAATCATCAGTGTCAGTGTCGCCGTTTTTTCTGTCGCTTTTCCATCCTTCCACCATTTAATTATTTAATGGGATTTTCATGACAAGATATAAAAAAAATCGTAGAAGCTCTAACTTGCTTCAGCACACTGCTTCATGTCAAAAGCGTTTTTTACGAGAAAGGCAAACGATCTGAAAAGAGCTTACAACTGCAGTTCTCTCTGCAATCCAATCCAGTAATATCCGAGCATAAAAAAGAATAACGAATTGGCTACTTTAAGTTTTATTGTGATTGTGATTATTATTATGACTTGACTATTACAAGACGAAGAAGACGAAGTCTTCACTTCTGCAGTTTGTTAGTAGTACCTATAGCAGTGCTGAGTACATTTCCGAGTATGTAACGTCAGGAGTATTTTAATGGACTGATGTGGTAGTGCAATTTAGCGGTGGAGTAATTTATATATTTTTTACAAATTTTTATTGCCTTTTGATAGTCTTTTATGGAACGTGGCTTTAGTGTTCCTCCTTTGATGCCAGATATTATGCTGTAACGTAGTTTGTCAGCTTCTCACATAAATGCATGAAATATATACTGTTCCGGAAGTGAATCCTCTACTTCTTTTTAAAGCTACTAAGTTGCTATTTCTGTCTGTCACGACTCGTTGTGGTCGTGAAACAAGACAGCGTGTGAATAATGGGAATGTCCTGTTTTGTTTCCATGACTACTAGACTGACACAGCTAACTGATTTCCCTGGAAATGAAGAGAAGTTTGGAAAGTTTGACTAAATGCAGTTAATATTGTATCTTGCAACACATTAACGGATTTCGTGGTAGATGATTTTTCACGGAGTAGTGGGTGCCATTCAGTACAGTAGTAGTAGCGCTAGTTCATACATTTAATGGTAGTAACTAGTAAAATAGCAGTATACCAGGCGCAGAAATAGCATTTCCAAAAATAGACTTTTGATCTTAGGATCATCACCACCATCATCATCGTCATCATCATCGCTGACTCTTTGGTTCTTTTGCCCGTTCATGTGCCTCAGCAGCAGCATCAAGAAGTAGACAAGACAAGCTGTTGGTTCTTGGCTGATGGCTGATAGCACAACGTTTTTCCCCAGTTGGAGAAAAGGAGAAAAAACGGTTAAAAGTAAATGGAGAGGATTTTCAACTGCTCAAGTACTTCAATGCATTTAAATATTTCAAGAAAACTGCAGCGTGCAGCAGCCACGCCATTAGCCATGCATAACGGTAATTTTTATGGATACGATAGGACAGAAATGACGATTGCCGCGATCGTCAAGATGCCATTTCCCTTCTAAAAGGCTACATTTTGATGCTTACCATATTATGGCGGCCTAAATTGAATGGCTTGAAAAAGGTGCTTTGCTGGCGTAAACCAATGTTATCATTCAGTTAATTATACCAATTCATATAAACTGTGTCACACTAATTGTCAATCCCTTTAATTAATAATTATATTGAATTGCTGTTTTGTTTCATAAACTTCTCTCGAATGATTTGACGCTTTACTGACGCTCACGATTCCACTGTTATTTTTTCCGTATTGACAACATAATATTCGAAAAATAATTTATTACCTATGAACAATCCAGCCGGTATAAATAATGAATAATGCCGGCTCTCAACCAGCCAGCTAAAGAATATTATGTACTCATAATGTCTGCAATTTGCACACAAAGATTAAGTTGAGCACTCACATTCTCACGCATGATGATGCTTCACTTTCTTAAAAACATTCAACATTTTCGTACAAAGTCAGTTTGACTATATAATGTTTTTCGTCTGCATATATTCTCTCTGGACACACAAAGATATAAAACATACCACTAGTATTTTAAAGAGTTTATGTCGCTATTATGCATTTTAAGTACATATTATAATATACGTAAGTACACAGACACACACTCTCGCACAAATTTTTACACACACAAAGCATGCAAACCGTGTACCCAATTCTAAAGATAAAGGAACGCGTGGAACGTTCCGTGGTCCGCACTGTTCCGATTCCGGAAGTGTACTGGCTGGCATTATGGAAAAACGTAGGAGAAAAACGGAGGACTTGCTCTTGCTTTGCCAGCACGAGAGTTTG
The DNA here is from genome assembly GCA_029691765.1 of Entomobrya proxima. Lineage (NCBI taxonomy): Eukaryota > Metazoa > Arthropoda > Collembola > Entomobryomorpha > Entomobryidae > Entomobrya > Entomobrya proxima. The sequence goes on from CM056173.1 coordinate 40,133,898, forward strand.
AAAACCAAGAGCAGAGCACAAAGCGAGATCATCATCAGTAACGCAACAACCTTGTTTCTACGTCTTACGCATGATGATATGTCTTATGAAACTACTACTACACCAAGCTTCCCTACTACAAACTACTACTACTACTGCCGTTGCCGAGTTTGAACAGCGTACGCACACGTTCCTTCTAAGCCGAAAAACAAAGTTTGGCTTCTAAGCACATAACGAAGCAAAACGCACCGCACAACTTTGATGATAGGGGTGCAGTCTTGAGGCTAGACGCTCTTGTGAACAAAGCCGGGTAACAGTGAAGCCGGAACGTGAGTTTCGTTTTCACGAGAACATCTAAGCTTGCCATAAAGGCATCGTTCATGAAACATGTCAGCTAAGAAAGAAAGCACTCTTGACGTATTTATATGTTCGGGAAACTCTCCGAGTCACCTTTAAGTTGATTTTCTTTGAAATTTTGTCTATGAATGCTTCCCTTTCTACTGCACATATTAGCTGGATTATCAAGATATTGTGTTTTACTTTACACGAGTAAACTTTTCTAAGAAAAAGCACAACAATTTTTACGGAATATCGTTTCTGCGTTTCTGGTTTATGATAACCCGATATCACGCAGTAATTGATGTGTTGTGCAATATCATATTATGATAAGAACTTTACAAAGATGTACACATAGTTAAGCATTGTAATTGCATTACGATAACGTAACAGTGGGATGCTCCAAGCACCAGAAAATTCCACCCATCAATTCAAAGTTTCTAGGAATTTTTATTCGATTTTTAGCAAAGAAGATAGAAAGAAACTTCATAAAACAGAGAATCTCAAAAAGGGAAAAAATACGTACGACAACAGTAAAACAGTGTGCATCGCTATTTTAATTTTTGCTTTTTATCATCATCATCTCCAGAATTTTTATGCACCACTGCATGGGACACAGCTGGAGTTTGAAAGTTTGGCAGTTAAAAACTTTTTTCTTCCATACTGCACTTTTGCACTTGTACGCATCGCTTGCATTGCATCATCCCGAATCCTGAATAATAATATCTTGTAGTATTAGTGCACTGCACACAGCACTTATAGTAAAATAACATAGGGAAAGTTTTTGACTCTGTCTGAAAACCCATATAGAACTTTTAAAGTACAAAGAGCACATGTACGTGTTCTAAACGCACACAATTCATTGCAATACACGCAGCCTGAAGAAGTAATTCATTCAAGATTTTTTTCTTCATGGATGAATCCCTGCGGAGAAGTTTAAAAAAACTTTTTGGAAGATGCATTGGATTGTGCAAGCTACAAAGTTCAAGTGCAACTATCAGCAAAAGTAGCAAGGTCATAACAGAGTATATGTATTCTCTAAAATGAAGACAGGTGGACCTTAAAATACTATAACATCCTTATCCAGCAGCAGGGCAAGATCCCCGTATGAAAAATCGACTGGGCTGGACCGTACAAACTGTCGTAACTGGTGCTTTATGCTAGGAAAGTGGCTGCTACGTGATCGTTTGGAAAATATACGTACAACTTGTATACTGGAGTAGAAGAGGGGGAAAGTACAGTTTTGCTGGAGATGCACAACTGCATCTGGACCAAACCATTGGGGTAAAAGTTACATAGTTACACGTCATAAAAATAGGGAAATTGTGCAAAAGTTTATTTCGTCCTGTTTTGAAGGAATTCTTATAACAAGTTTATTCGAAAAAATAAAACGGGATTTAAAAGTTTAGAAAAGTTTGAATGCAAGTAGAATAATGTTTGTTTCTACTTCTCGACTCAGAATGTATGAAAGCTTGAATTAAACTAGATTTGAATGTTCAGGATGCATTTTTTGGTTTCATAATAATACTTGTAGGGTCACTTGTTATCAAGATTGTATGTTATTTCAGCATGATTGACTCTGTTGAATGTAATGTGACAGCGTGAAGTATACCGCCAAAAAATCATTAGAATTTCACGCACTTGCACCCACCAAATCCATCAAAGTGATTGGGACAGGTCTTCGTCAATTTTTGACAGAATGGGCATACGTGCGTCAAAAAGTCTCCATAGACATGTTTTAAGTAAAATATACTCTCTAATGAGCAAATTTTATTCTGCGTGCTTCTGATTTACAAAGTAATGTTGCTGTCAATAAGTTTTCTGATTGATGTTCTAGTCTGCATATTAACATAACTTTGTTTGCATATTGCTTTAAAAACTCAAATACTTTCAAAATATTTCTTTAAACCCAAATCAAAATAGCAGAATGTTTTTTACCAGCTTACCTTATTCCATTTGTAAATCCATCCCTGTCTCTGCAAATGTTCATTAATAATGTCACCAATTTTGTAGCGTGGTAGCGTCCAAAAAGCCCAGCCAATTTCATCATCCTCATCCCCAAACTGACTTGCACCATTCCACACAGGCGATAACAGTACACAATTTTTTGTACTTCCCTTCTGACAACTTGTACAGACGAACACTCGTTTGCTTCCTTCATTTTCATCAAAATAAGCATTTCCACCATTAACAGCACAATCCTCCCTAGGGTTCCGTACTGCACTGCTTACATCTTCATCATCTAGATCGTTGTCCTTGTTGTCACGGCTAACGTCTCTTTCTGGCAAATTGTCAAAAGTTTCAAACTTTGCGTTCCTCCCTGTCTCGCTCTCACTCTTTCCAGGATACGCACCTCGTTTCAAACGATTTTTCTCATCTTCCCGTCTTCCGTCACTATTCCACCTCATTCCGTATTCCACTCTTGTCCGATTCGTCATCAACATCGTCGTCTTCATGCCAGCCTTGTCAGAAGCTACGTCAAGCGTTGTCTTTGCATCAACACCATCACCATCTCCAATGCTAATAGTAGTAGCATTCGCTGCTTTTCTTGCCACGCTTTTCATTTTCACTGTATCACCACCGCCACCGCTACTACTGAAAATTTTTGATGATTCAAGTCCCTTCGGACATCTCGGAATAAATTGGAGTACCGCACCCTTTCTGGTTGGTCCAGTAATAGCAGCCTGCTGCTGTTCTCTATCCAAGTTGCCACTTGGCCGTACAACTGCCATTCTTTTGAAAGCTGAGAAACGTGCTCCAACTTTCTTGCTTGGTTTTGCCATACTACTTCCGACCGAGCTAGACGTACCACCCACCTTTTTAAATTTGTCTTGTGTACATTTCTCCAAACTTTCCGGTAATCCTCTTCCAGCTTTCCTTTTCATTTTGCTGGTCGCCTCTTTTGCACTCTCCACTTTTTCCTGTAATGTACCCTCCATTTTCGATTTGCACACATTTAACACACCCAATTCCTCCTCCTCTTTCTTCATACTCATCTTTGAAGCCATGGTGGTCACGTTGGCTTTCTTGTATCGCGACAAGCTGCTAGTATTACTCCGATGACTCATGCTTGTAACATTGTTACAGGCGGTTGTACTCACACCAACACTCTTTTTCAAACTCATGACTTGTTTTCTTTAGAAATCTTACCAAAAGATTTTTCATGAACTTTCTTCTTGCTCGTAGGAAAGAGCCCTGCTTGATTAATTACACCAATAAAGGACTTTCACTTTTTACCTAAAAGCCCCGCAATTTATATGCACTACGCACAGCTACTTTTACTTACTTTCTTTTAACATTTCACATTTGTCTTTACTTTTAAGAAGTCTGTACTCTCTTCAGACTGCAGACACTCCATTTCTTATTTACTTTTCTTTAAGTACTCATGAACTAATGACTAGACCAGTTCTGTTATTACTTGCTTTGTGTAAAGAAAGCACTGGCTATTTTTGGCTATGAGTATAATTTCATGTAATTTTGTCCATTTATATGTGTCCATGACAACTCCTCTGCAGAAGAAGCAGTAGAAAACAACTCCAAGAGAAGCTGTTGACCTCTCAAAGGCAAAATGAAAAGTGACTAGTTATCCGGTTGGATTGCAAAAGAGAAATGAATGTGATGTCATGGCATGAAATAATCGAGGAGTCAGTTTCATTCAACAAAAAGCTGGAGGAATGCTACCGTTATGCTACAAGTATGCGATTTTGTGTGTGTGTCTGTGGTGCTGGAAAAGAGTAATAACTTTTTGTGCCAGAGAAAGAGTCACCCTCCATTCATTTAAATTGGAAATCCCACTAGATATTACGTGTGTGTTATTCTTACAATAAATAAGATTGGGGACTTACTGGAGCAAGCTGCCGTAAAGGAAGGAAAAGTTGTAGTGATGACTCAAAAACGAGCTTACATAGAAATAAACAAGAAAAGTAGTTGGATCCGAGAGGAGAAAGGGAACAAAAAACGCAAATCCAGCAGGAGGAACAGCAGCAGCACCCATTATTACACCCATACAATTTCATTTCTTTATTCATTCTGATTTCCCATTCTTTCGCATATCATCCTACTCATCTTTACGATCATACCTATCATTCCTCCTCTGTCTGCAATATTGTTGTTATTATCGCGACTTACATAACATCACATGTCCAAAAACTGAAAGATGTTCCAAGTTCGAAGAGGCAGAGGAGGGTATCTCTGTTCAACTTGCATTCATCCAGCAAAACCATTAAATATTTTTTTGCCTGGAGAATACTTAGTTATTATTAAACTTGTATGGAAAATCCATCGTCCCCTTTCACACTCTCTGAGATTGTTGATGACTACGCGGATATCCCCAGACTTCAGTCACCCTCCTTCTGATTTAGTAGGCAGATTGGTAAAGCAACAGCTTATAAACCAAGCACAACCACTTATGCCAAAAAAGGGGACACTTTCTTGTTTTCATGCATTGTAAGCAGAAACAGATGAAAATGATGATCTTTCATGATTTCCACCGTTTTTTTCGCCAGACACAGAGGAGAAAAGCAATAAATGAGCAGTGACAGTGGAAATGCGTGTTACCAGAAGAAAGCCTGTATAAAAAAAGGTTTGCATGCTGCATTGTTGGAATGGGGAGACAAAGTGGAGCAACATAAAACATGCACTCTGGATGATGATGTAATGCGCACGAGAACAAACACAAACGGGGAATTCCCATGCAAGTGTATCATCCAATGATATGCATCAAATTCAAGAATGTCGTTAGGACTTCTATGTGACTAAAGATTCGTCAAAAAGTGGAAGTGTTTTTCCGTTTTTTAAAATTTACAATGGTTTATTAAAACCACTAAGTTCCGTATTATAAACAATGGTCACATCACATGATAGCTTTTTAACTTCACACTTAATTTGCACAATATTTTTCACGATATGATTTTAAAATGTAAAAAATCTGTTTTACAATAAAGGCCATTCTAATACTAAACCAGACGGATACGCCTGGGATCGATCCTCGGGGCATTTAATGCTTTCTTATGTTTTTCAATCAATTCGTGTGTTAATTTGATTAGAGGCTTGCGTTTGTAATAAGAGATTATATTAAGGCTTTCCAAGGTTGACAACACATCCTCCATTTTCATCGCAGTCTTTGTGCAAATCTCACTGAAATTGAAAATACGTTTTTTAATGCACATGTGAAAATTCAACAAGCATTTGCCTTATAAACAAAAGAACACACACATACTTTATAGTAATTTGAGCTCTTTTATTGTCACCAGTCGGTTTTTGAGCAAATAAGATATTAAGAATCGTGTGGGACCAGAAACTTCGGTATGAGAGCAGGCCAAGGTCCGACAGTGGCTTCTCAGGGGAGCCCAGCTTCCCTTCAAATTTGCTCAATTCATAGCCTGCAATAAATAAAAAATTATGGCAATTAGAAATAGAATTTAACATGATTTACATGCAAAACTTCCTTTCATAATTCACAAATATCTTTCTTCTTAGCAAAAAACTTACTAAATTCAATAAGTAACTTTCCAAACCCCTTTCTTTGATACGGCGGAAGAGTCAGAATACATGACACGTTTTGATCTAGGGAAGATTCCTTTTCCTTGCTGAAGTAACCCACCAAATGAAAACCTCGATTGTCAAATTGTGTCATCACATAAAACAGGAATGGATCCGTATCGTAATATCTATATAACAAATAAGTATATGATTAATGACTTTCCACCCGAAACTCAAAACTAACTTCATAAATTAAAAGATGTCACGATATATACTGTTTACCAAACTTACAAAGTCTTATGATCGAGGAATAGCTTTGAAAGCAGACATAAGTTTTGAGCATACTCCTTGTTCTTCCTTCCGTCGATTTCAAACACTGAAATGTGTCCCTTCCTGTAAATCTCTTTGCCTGGTGGATGTTTTAGTTGGCATTTTTTAAGATGACGCTCCAAACACTGGCGAGATTTTCTATATTTGAGGCAGAACTCGCATATATAGATGCATTTGAGACCAACTAATTCCTGAAAAAAGAAGAAACGATTGCATTAATTGACTAATGAATACAAACATTTAGCAGCAATTATTGATTCAATCTGTCACAAACCTGCGGATAAGGAGCAAAATACCAAGGTTTTATTCTATGTCTCCCAAGTTCAATCATGTCCACATTCTTCATACAAGTTACATCAACATCATGGCTTTGGATATGTAAACCTGTAGTCCTTGGAGTTCCAGAGGGGCCAGGCGTAGGTGGACCACCGGGAGTTTCTGGAACTGGAGTTCCAGGTTCGTTCTAAAGAATTAAAAATCCACGTTTTTTACAGATTAGTAGCAAAATTCAAAGATATTAAAATGTGCCAATGTGAAGGCTAAAAATACCTCAATAACAAGAGGAATCGGTGTTGCCGGATTGATTTCTGTTTTTGCCGTCTCCTCAAACGGTCTCTTCAGACTTTTTTTTCTCTTCATGGGCAGGACAGTGTTAAGAGGAAGAGAAGATGCAACATCTCCAGCCATTGGAGAGGGTGGTCGGGAAAGCGTAATTTTCTTGGGATAGAACACTTTTGACAGTTTTAATCTATCTTCGCAAACCCATTCGTCCAGTCGTTTATTAACTGCAACAAAAAATGAACGATTTTAAAACTCAACTACACAAGCCAATCCCAAATTGCGTAATATTACATGACAATTAAAAAATGTCACTTACATTCTAAAAAGTGCACATAAAAATGACGCTTTCCATCCCTGTCAAGCTCTTGTCTCACCTTAAGGATCTCGGCCATATCTGTCAAAATGCAATGAACAAACGCAGTCAGTAAAATTCTCCTAATTATCGTCATAGCCAACTAGAGTTAACATTCAGATCTAGTCATGTGTCTAGTCTGATTACTTACGCCAACCATCCACCGAGGGCATTAGAACAGCCAACCTGCAACCTACCACAAGTCCATCCTGCAAAATCACAAAAACAGTCATGTCAATTAGAGAATGCTTCCAAAACAAATACTTGACCATCGACCTCCGAATTTTTAGCCACAATTTAAGGTGCCAATTGTCAATTTGTCTTTTCCAGCTACTTACAATGTTTGTGCATGCAACCTCCTCAAAATCATCGCTCAGTTTTAGATCCATTTTTCAAACAACGTAAATCAGCTAATTACCGAACTTAACTGAGAAGTTAATTTGTTTTGCAATTTGCAGTTTCGGCGAACACTTGTGTGAGAGTGACTGAGTGACCAAGTTTTGTGTGAAGAAGAGGATGAATTGCTAGACTGCTAGACTACCCCACACTGCACCTTGCACTGTGCAGAAGACAGAAGAAGGGATGAAAGCTCTGATGTTTTTACCTATTTCACACGATCACACCAGCCACCAGCGCCGTTATTTTTGCATACCATGCCAAATTTGAATAAGCTGTTTGGTCGTTACGTAGCAGCGTGTAGTTTACCAAATGGCTGATAGATGACATATGAATGCAGGACAAGCCGTGGACAATGGCCACGCGCTTCTCTTTGTTCAGGGACTGTTATACTGTATGTACGGTAGATGCAGTTATCTACCTGTCATGTCGGTCCACTATTTAATGCAAAGAAACACGTTAAATACAGTTAGTATTTTAAACGAACTAGCTTTGAAACATTTTATGCTCGGAATTTTATTACTTTGTATTCAAACATTTAAACAATTCATTTATAGTCAAATGGGGTAGTGCAAGATTTCATTTTATTGAAAACACATTAAAAGTTCAATGTAGAAAGCTCATTTTCCGTTCACCATTCATCATTCATCATTCATCATTCATTCCCACAGCAAATCCTCATTGTTTAGTAGAATCTGTCCTGTTTCAACAATTCACGCAGTACCAAATTCATCTGGTGCTCCCAAAACCGTCTCTATTACATCCATTTCCTCGTCCCTTCGACATCCGCCGGGATGACTTGGCTGCTGGCCTGTCACAGAGTCTTGCTTGCCATCGAAGTTCGCTGTGGAAAATTCTTGCAGCGTTCCATTGAAAGAGTTACTCAAGTAGAGTACCAACCGTTGTGTTCCCACTCCATTAGCCTTGCAATAGTTTTTGCATTTCTCGGCATGATCCGAATGCACGTCCTTTCCATCCTTTTCCAAAAATCCGGTAATCATTTTCTGCCTTTTGGAAGCACCTTTACTTCCAGTCTGAGAATGATTTTGCGGCACCCTTAGACAGGAAATAAAGTGGTCCACGAGGCTCAAAGGAAGATCCTTTAAACGCCAATGGAATCCTTGCCACAACAGAAACTTATGGTATGACAATCTGACGCTCTCGGGAATCTCAGGGAACATCAAACCTGGATTGCGTGCTAGATAGAGTCTGTGTAGCCAGAAACCTATAATGGAACGAACCCATTGATTATTGGGAGATTCGGTCAAGCTCATTAGTCTTCCCATTTCCACTGCTTTGGATTTGCACCAAGCCAGATCTTCATGGGACTCTGCACGGTTCGGGGAACACAAGCTGAGTACCCATTGCCAGTTTCTTTGAGCTATCTGAGTTCCATCATGAATACGGTACACATTGACTTCAGTCACTTGGTCCGACTTGAATAGATTTTCGGCCAGAGCAAACGGCGTTTCCGAGCTGTATACCATGAGGTTCTTGAGAATGGCCAGAGACTCGTGTCGGTCAAGAACTGGAGCGGCAGCTTCTTCCAAAATGGGAACCAATTCGTCAATCAGACGAATTCCTGGAACAAAATAAGAAAAAGTTTGCAAAAGTGAATTTGCTAGAATTGCATGATGATTTAGAAGGAAAATTACTTACCACAGGATGTCCCAGGGCTTTGGGTAACTGCAGATGCTCCACTTCGGGTGGTTCTAGATCTCTTGGACATTTTGGCCGTTGTCTACTGTCCTCTGGATGATAACCAAGAACTGCGCACTGAACTTCTAGCAATGTCTTACTTTTTGATTTTGGAACTGTGTCAAACAACGCTTTGTCCAATTAGTAAGTTGTGTTAGTACAGTAGACTGCTAGAAAGTAAACTTGGCAAGTTCACTTGGTGCAAGTTAAAATCCTTATGAACGCCGGGATGGCTTTCAGCCGTAATTATAAGAAACCGAAGGCCTTTGTTTCAGTTTCAAAACAGGTTCGGACTTTAATATAAAAATTTAGGTTCATAGATCATAGTTCATGATGGCAGTGAGGTTACCACCGGAAATGAGGATGGAATCAATTTTTTCTGCTTTGCTTTGAACTCCTTTTTTTCTCTTCATGGAAAAATGCAATCAAATAAGAAACGTTTCCCGATCGACTCGAAGAATTTTCTTATTTCATGCAAAAAATGGATAAAGACAAAGTCTTTTTTGGTTGTAATCGGTTTTGATGATGTCGATGGCATTTAACATTGCATGGAAGATAAAGACGGTTTTGAAGTTGTAGTTTTATGGAATGTCACTTTTTCTGGGTTCTTACATTTTTCCGAAGCTATCCACTATGACAGCTTACCTAGTTTCATTTCTTTGTAAATTGCAAGAAAAGTGACTTGCCTAATCGAAAGAGGTTCATCTAGCTACGTAGGAAGCTAAACCATTGTTCGTTCGTGCATGGCACGTTTCGTGAAAACAAAAATAAATGGCAAAATGATGAAACAAAAGTTATCTAGCTTTGCATAACAAATATGTACCGGAAAAGTGAAACGTGAGTTCGAATTTCGAAACCAAACGAAGCGATGAAGCTAAAGTTGACAGCTTTGCACAAGCTCGAATTTTGCTCATCGGTATAATATAACGTAATAAAGCTGATAAATTCTTCACCTTTCAACTAATAGTAAAACTTGACCATTTAGATCAAAGTAGGTTTGGCTTTAGGAAAGTGAAGATAATATATTTTAACAAACCTGAAGTACTTTTCCTCCATCTTCATTATGAAACGTTTTGAAAGCTGGATGAATTGATAAGGAATGAAATGAATTGAGTTTAGGTTGATTTTGTAAGATGGGTCATTATGCAAAATGGAATTCATGAAAATGTTTCCCGTTTCCTTCTAAATCGAAAAGGGTACTTCCGGCTTGCTATCATAAGTAGCATTTTTTGTGCTTCTTGAAAATGCTAGCCGAAGGCAAGTACGTGGAAGCCCAAGAGAGCAAGATGACAATGAAGAGCATTAGTGGCGATGGTGTAAACTTCTACTATAAAGACTTGGACACTTTCTTGACCTCCACTTTTGAGCTGCTGTATGCTGCAGACATTTACCAAGTGCCAGATCTGGGCGAGCAAATGCTAAGTGTGCTGATGACCAAGTCATTCGAATGGTTTGACGTGGATGCCACGCTGGGCATGTTGGATTATGTGAGGAAAAAGGAGACAAAGTTGTTCGAGAGAATGATTGCGGTGCTTGGCACGTAAGATGACTAATGGTTAAATTGCGAAAATTTGGATTTGAAAAGAATTATTCGTAAAAATAAGCAATGATTTTTGGACCATTCTTGCAGGAATTGTAAAGTACCGAGATAGCTTCTCCGGAATGAATTTTGGAAAATTCTACTGTATAAATTTCATTAGTTGTCTTTAAGATAAAAACGAATGTTTAATGCTGATAAGTTGGTAAACAAGAAAAATGAGTAAAAATTAGTAATATTTTTAAAATATTATTTTAACATCGTATCCTATTACAATTTGTCATTAGCTTATCCATTATGAATTACTAATTTATTACATTAGTAAACATTAATTAATTATTAATTTAAATAATAATCTAATCTGCTTCTACCAATCTATACTCTGTTTTACAACAAAAGTTGTATAATAACTTACAACTAAAGAATACGAGTGACTGCGACATTTGAAAATTTACATGAACAAACAAAACCGTTAAGCGGTTAGCTTATATATCTTTTCTAATACTAAATCAAATACTACTTCCGGATCACTGAGTTATATAAATACAAATCTGCTTAATTGTCTGCATTTTGCATCTGCTGTACTGCTTTTAATGTATTCACCACTTAGCTCGTTTAGACCAGTCTTTTGGAGTCCAATGTAAACACTTGGGATCAATCTTCATGGCTCTTGATGCTTTCTCGTGATTTTTCATCATTTCTTTTGTTAATACGATTACAAATCCGCCTTTGTAATAAGAGATTACATTAAGATTTTGCAGCGTTGAAATCACATCTTCCTTTTTCATCGAAGTCATTTCGCAAATTTCACTGAAATTGAAAATGAGTTTTTTTAATCCACATGTATTCAAGATTTAAAAAATTCTGAAAGCTTTTGCTTTATAAACAAAAGAACACACTCATACTTTATAGTAATTTGAGCTCTATCATTGTCACCAGTCGGTTTTTGAGTAAATAAGATATTAAGAATCGTGTGGGACCAGAAACTTCGGTATGAGAGCAGGCCAAGGTCCGACAGTGGTCTTTCAGGGGTGCCCTGCTTCCCTTCAAGTTTGCTCAATTCATAGCCTGCAATCAATCAAAAATTATGCCAATCACATACAAATTCATTATTATGATCTACATACGCTTAAACTTCCTTTCATGATTCACACATATCTTTCTTCCGAAGAAATTCTTCGTAGCAAAACACTTACTAAATTCAATAAGTAACTTTCCAAACCCCTTTCTTTGATACGGCGGAAGAGTCAGAATACATGACACGTTTTGATCTAGGGAAGATTCCTTTTCCTTGCTGAAGTAACCCACCAAATGAAAACCTCGATTGTCAAATTGTGTCATCACATAAAACAGGAATGGATCCGTATCGTAATATCTATATAACAAATAAGTATATGATTAATGACTTTCCACCCGAAATTCTAACTCAAATCAAAACTATTTAACAAATTAAAAGATGTAAGTCACGATAGGTATATACTGTTGCTAAACTTACAAAGTCTTAGCATCCAGGAATAACTTTGCCAACAGACATAAGTTTTGAGCATACTGCTTGTTCTTCCTTCCGTCGATTTCAAACACTGAAATGTGTCCCTTCCTGTAAACCTCATTACCTGGTGGATGCTTTAGTTCGCATTTTGTAAGATGACGCTCCAAACACTTGCGAGATTTTCTATATTTGAGGCAGAACTCGCATATATAGATGCACTTGAGACCAACTAATTCCTGAAAAAGGAAGAAATGGTTGCATTAATTGACTAATGAATACAAACATTTAGCAGCAATTATTGATTCAATCTGTCACAAACCTGCGGATAAGGAGCAAAATACCAAGGTTTTATTCTATGTCTCCCAAGTTCAATCAAGTCCACATTCCTCATACGAGTTACATCAACATCATGGCTTTGGATATGTAAACCTGTAGTCCTTGGAGTTCCAGAGGCGCCAGGGGTAGGTGGACCACCGGGAGAATCTGGAACTGGAGTTCCAGTCTCGCCCTAAAGAATTAAGAATCCACGTTTTTTACAGATTAGTAGCAAAATTCAAAGATATTAAAATGTGCCAATGTGAAAGCTAAAAATACCTCAATAACAAGAGGAATCGGTGTTGCCGGATTAATTTCAGTTTTTGCCGTCTCCTCAAACGGTCTCTTCAGACTTTTTTTTCTCTTCATGGGCAGGACAGTGTTAAGTGGCAGAGAAGGTGCAACATCTCCAGCCATTGGAAAGGGTGGTCGGGAGAGCGTAATTTTCTTGGGATAGAACACTTTTGACAGTTTTAATCTATCTTCGCAAACCCATTCGTCCAGTCGTTTATTAACTGCAACAAAAAATGAACGATTTAAAAACTCAACCTACACAAGCCAATCCCAAATTGCGTAATATTACATGACAATTAAAAAATGTCACTTACATTCTAAAAAGTGCACATAAAAATGACGCTTTCCATCCCTGTCAAGCTCTTGTCTCACCTTAAGGATCTCGGCCATTTCTGTCACAATGCAATCAACAAACACAGTCAGTAACATTCTCCTAATTATCCTCATAGCCAATTAAAGTTAACATTAAGATCTAGTCAGGTGTCTAGTCTGACTACCTACTTACGCCAATCATCCCCTGATGACAGTAGGACAGGTACTCTACATCCCGCCACAATTCCAGTCTGCAAAACCACACAAACAGTCATGTCAATTAGAGAATGCTTCCAAAACAAATACTTGACCATCGACCTCCGAATTTTTAGCCACAATTTAAGCTGACAATTGTCAATTTGTCTTTTCCAGCTACTTACAATGTTTGTGCAAGCAACCTCCTCATAGTCATCGCTCATTTTTAGATCCATTTTTCAAATCAGCTAATTATCCAAACTAACTGAGAAATTAATTTGCTTTTCCAATTTGCAATTCCGGCGAACTGTGACGGTGACTGTGAGTGACGATCCAAGTTTTGTGCGAAGAAGAGGATGGATTTTGTGTGGAGCTGCTAGACTGCTAGACTACCCCACACTGCACTTTGCATTGTGTAGAAGGCAGATGAAGGGTTGAGAGCTGGTGTTTTGGCCTATTTCACACGATCACACCAGCTCACCAGCCACCTGCGCCGTTATTTTTGCATACCATGCCAAATTTGAATAAGCTATATGGTCGTTGCGTAGCAACGTGTAGTTTACCAGGTGGCGGATAGATGATGTATGAATGCAGGACAAGCTGTGGACCATGGCCACGCGCTTCTCTTTGTTCAGTGGCTGTTATGCTGTATGTTTGGTAGAGGCTGTTACCTGTCATCCGACATCTGAAGATTTTTCATGTTCCTCTGCAAAATAATCATTGAAAAACGAAAAGTTGTCTACATAGTTTTTGCAAATGTATTTCAAAATTCGTTTGTGTTTTGGTCAAAAGATAAGTTGACTATGTACTAAAAACGAACAAAATTATTATGTACGGTTTTTATGCATATAAATACCACATGTTTCAGTCCACTTTTGCAATGCAAAGAACAACAGATTTTATTGACAACCAAAATGTTTTATAACAAACTATATATTTAATTTTGTTTTCATTTTGCTGCAAGGTAAAATTCAGCAGTATTTTAAATATCATTGAAACATTTTATGCTCGGGATTTTATTACTATGCCAATTTTACGCGGAACCAACAAGTAACCAAGCAATGGTTCTACATATTCCTTTGGATTTCTACCAGTCTCTGGACGAAAGCTATATTTTTGGAGTAGCCTGGCTACAAATAAGAATTGCACATCCTTTGCAAGCTGCTCTCCGGGACAAGATCTCTTTCCTGCTTGAAAAGACGCAACCAGTTCCCGTATCCCCTTTCTTGTTGTTTCATCCCCATCCAAAAATCTCTCAGGTCGAAATACTTCTGGGTCGCCCCAAATCAAAGGGTCATGATTTGCATGATATATGTTTGCAATTAAAATCAGGCCTTTGGGTAATACGTAATCTTCGAATTTTACGCTTTCCAGCAGTTTATGAATGATACCAAAAGGGACTAAAGCAGTTATGCGGAGCAGTTCCATAATTACTGCGTCCAGATAGGGTAAACTAAAAAAGTCAAACGTCAACAATTAATAGGTTTTTTTTATTAAAAAACATCAATTTACTGCTTACTTCTTTCTATCCATTAGAGATGGATCCCTTTCACTACCCACAACCCTGTCAATTTCCTCCTGTAGCTTTTTCTGAATGTCCGGGTACACCGCTAAATAAAATAGTAGCCAATTTACGGAACTAGCCGTTGTCTCAGTTCCTGCTATTATCAAACTGACCACCGACATAAAACTGTGCTTTAATCCCAGTTTTCCGTAAAACGAGCTATTTTCATCCGTGCAATTTTCCACCTGCTGTAAATACGCATCAATCAAGTCCGTTGGTTCACCCCCCTTTTCACTTCTAGTTCGTTTGTGTTGTTCAAAATACTCTTTTGTAAACGCATGAATTTCCTTAGTTTTTTTGTAGTAATTATTATAACCCGACTTTTCCGGGGCAATGTATTTCAACCAAGAAATGAAAGCAAGTCCCGATTTTGTCGCGGTGTTAGCAGCATTTACCCACGCTTCCAGTAAATGTACCATTTGACACTCGCTTGACTTCATTCTCTCGCCAGTGATCATGTTCCAAATTGTGTTACTTGTCACCTGCATTAAAATCTTGCCAAGGTGTACTCCTTTCCCTGGTTCTGTAGTTTTTAATTGATTATCAATCCATTCGCAAAGATCGTCACATTCCCTTAAGATCACTGGATCTAGCTTGGCTCCACTGCCGAAGCCAAACTGCTTTAGAGCTCTCATGCAAAATCTATGTTGTTCTTGCCAAACATGACCTTCAGCATTGGCTAAGCCGTGCTTCCCTTCGTAAGTGATTTCAAAGAATTCAGACTCAAATCTTCCGGTGGAGGCCAAACTTCCAAAAACCTCTTTCATTGCTTTTATGTCGTTTACTACCAACGCTTGTTTTCCTGCTAAGTTTATTGTGTACACCTTTCCATACTGCTGAGCCCATTTTGAAAACTTTAAATGGGGATTTGTAATAATTTGCAGAATATTTCCTAGGACAGGTAACCCCGTTGGACCTACATGCAGATAGTATAATATATTTAAATTCACTATTGCATATAAAATTGACATTGATACAACCCAAAATTCTTTTTTCTTCACAAACCAGTAGGTAGTTTTGCGACTGCATTGTTCCTCGTTTTAAAATATGCTGCTAGTAGCCCAAGTGCAGCTACAAAAAATGCTAATTCTAAAATGAATGACATTTTTCTTATTGAACTTAAGTAACTTCAATCGAAAAAAATCACAAACGACTAGATTTGCTCAATTAAGCAGCATGACAGTGTGATCTTGTAACAAGATTCTTGTTCTAGTGAAAGCTAATGTGGTAATAAGAATAAAGATAGATTCAGATCATAATATGTTTAATACCCAAGGTCATGCGTCATCATGTCCAAAGGTATTCATGTCATATGCTATAATCTACTCTGTACTTTTTATTTATTTATGCTAGAAGAACTTGTCTCTGGACCTGTCATACATTTGGACACTGCGACTGCATTATTCACCATCTAGAATAATGTTTTGCTGTAGCCGTATTCACATCAATCATCATTTCTGTATTTACTCTTTAGCGTGCATAATGCACAATCTGCTTTAAGTACTCCAACGAAAAGTTCGAAATCAGTTTACTGATAAGTTTGACGCATGCAAAATACGCACGAAAGCTTTTACAAAATGAACACCTTGTTGAGGTGTGGGACAAAATGCCAAATTTGAAGATTCAAAATAATTTTTTAAACCTTCTTGTCGTTACACGTCTGTTTCGCTCTTTAAAATGCTTCGAGTTTCGAAACTAAAAAAAACGTCCCGAGTTTTGCTTGAAGCCTTTAAACCATTAACCATATCCACACTTCACAGAATTTCAATCTACCTAACCTACGAACCTACAGAAAACCAGAAAATCAATTCAATGCACAATATTATTGCGACTGCGACTGCACACACTAGCTGTCTCAAAAGTCCCATCTCTAACCGCGCGTTCCATAAGAGCTCCATTTTTCACACTAACTCTCCAGGTCTCCTGCATATTATATAACGTTCGATTCAATGTAGGCTCGGTGCTAATTAATCTTCTGAAATTATGAATGCACTAGCATGAGCCGGCAATGCTCACTTCTACACCTTTAATATCTGTTTATAGCAGTAAGTACTGGATTTCTTAAAATTTTGGCTTATAGGAGCGAGCCAGTATTTTTCCAGCACCTAATATTCGTTGGATTAATAGAAAAAGTACGTTTCTCGGTTTGCCAATTCATCAATTGAAATCCCAAAATCATAGTATGTAATGAGTAAACGTATTAACACCCGAAGTATGTAAGATTTCCAACATAAATAATAACTTAATGAATCATACCGAGTGAAAGTTGGAGAATTCAATTGATGTTTTATGCAGCATGCAATCATCATCAAAGCATCATGCACACGATTATCTTACTATATATGTTTCAAAAAATATTAAATAAATGGCCATAGTAGAACTAGCTGCATGGTAGACGTTTATTGCATGAATAAGGCAACTTCTGATCTTATTAATGTCTATATAATATCAATATTTTCATTAAAACATCCATTTTCTTGTAATTCGGTCATTTTGATTTGCTTTTGCACTTTGCACCAGAGCTCGGCATATGTATCTAGCACAATGCAATATAATACCGGGCTTTCTTATGGCTTATTATGTAATGCAAATGTTTGTTCTTTTCACTTTTTGCTGTGGTAAGCAATAAAGCAATGCTATATATGAATGGGTAATTGATAATTTTTGGTTTTTAAAAGTAAAACGACCAATTCACTCCATAAAATTACTCCAAAATGTACCAAATCCCAATTTCCAACCTATTCAGACCAATGGACAAGTTTGCGGTTTTATAGACAGAGTTCAGCACACTAGCCCGGAGTTCTGAATTCTTAAGCTAGAACTGGATTTTTAATCACTTGCCTAATTTACTAGACTAATGAAAGCAATAATATGATTCATGGTACATTTTGGAGTAATTGCGTAGTTTTGGAGCAATTATTTGAGTAATTAAGTACATTTTAAAGAACTTTTGGGCATTTTGTAGTAATTGGTACATTTTTGGAGTAATAGGAAAGCATTTCTTGAGTAATTAAGTGAATAATCAAGTAATTAAGTACATTTTAAAGAGATTTTGGGTATTTTACAGTAATTCAGCAGGTTTTTAAGCAATTAGTTTCGCATTAGAAAAAAAATTTCCCTGCAATTTCATCAAGACCACTTCCACTGCATCATATTCACGTAAGAAACGTGCATTTCTGTCCACTATTTCGCGTAAATGCGCCAGCCCCAACTATATAACTTGGGCTGCTGCTGCTTCCCACTTTTTAAAAAGTGAGATGCTAACCAGCTTGTTAAGCTGGTGGAGAGTTTCTTTTGATTTGTTTATGGGCCGATCCCGGCGGTACTGCAATACCGGGCCAACCCGTGGACGGGCGGAAGCAAGCTTCACGACCCCATCCTGTTCCCAAAAATCGGTTTAATCTACTGAGACCCTCAATGAGAGTCGTATCAGAGATTAAGCTGATAAGAACAGAATTTATTGAATTAATGTTTAGACTCATATTACATCAAGATAAATTTTACAATAAAACGCAAGTAGTCGGAACGCAGAGTTAGGTAAATGATAATGATTGATACAAAGTAAAATGTTTTTTAGATTTTGACAATTTTGAATTTTTTAGGATTTTAAGAAAACAATTTTGAGTTTTTTAACGAAGATTTAGTAAATTTTGTATTTTTTATTGAATTTTGAAGAATGAAGATGAATGACGAAGTTAATATTGTTGTTTGTTGGTGATGTGTTGGATGTACACATCACGACTCCACCGGATGACGTCGGATACACATAGTTTCCTCATCAGGGACGCGTATGACTTGGAACAAAGTTTTGACATGAAGGTGTCGTTGCCGGGCCACCACGAACCAAGGGATCCAATCATGAATGGGATAACTTTCACTGAGTTGTAGTAATACTGCTGCTTAAGTCTTTCAGCAAGTTCGTGGTATTTTTGGATTTTTAGGGCTGCTGCTTCCTCGAAGGCTTGTTGCCTGTTCTCAAATGGGATGGTGACATCAATTATGTAAGCATTTCTGTCACGGCGGAGGACGAGGTCAGGTCGGAGGTGAGAGTTGTCCACATTTGTGTTTTCACCCACGACGGTGAATCTGGTACCAGCAGCGAGTTTAATTCTTTCAACGATGGCGTCATGTCTTTTGGTGTAGGCTTGAGAATACCGCATACAGTGGTTGAGGACGTGAGGTAGAGTTTCATTGGGGTGTCCACAACGACGGCAGGCTTTACTCCCATTTGCTTCCCATTTCCTGTTACCATTTACAGGACAAAGATTTAGACGCGCTCGGTGAATGAATCGCCAGTCTGCAAAGCGAACGAAGGCACCAGACCGGATAAAGGAGTGACTTGCTGTTGATAACGCCACACATTCCATGGCTTTTCCCTGGTCTGGCATTTCACACAGCTCTTTGTCAATTTTGCACCGGAGAACATTTCGGATAGTGGAAGCTACTTGGCAGCGGAACTTTGGTGTGATGGAGGGGTTTCCTTCCCCCAGTTCAATGATGAGCTGCTCATCTTCCTGTTTCCAAGTTAGTTGGAGGCGGGTGCTTGCAGATCTGGCTAATGTCCAAGTATTTTGATGTTGATTAGTGCCCAAACGGAATGCCCCTTCATTGTAGCCAGAGAGAAATTTGGTTTCATCATCCCTTGTGACAGCTCGGTTGAGGCGTTGCTTGACCGTGTTGTTAAGGTCCAGTGCAGCAGTTGTTTGCACCACAGGGTCTTTTGAGGTGAGCAACTTGTAGGCGTTGTCAACAAGGAACATGTCACTATCCTCAGCGGCATCAGGTATGCCACAGCATCCCGCACGGGTTGAGCCATACAGATACTTGTTGGTGGCGCGGGGGACAAGGTAGAGAATAGTTTTGAAGTGAGGCTTGAGGGCATCATCTATTTGTTTCCAGTCCTTCTTTTTAAATTGATATGTGCGCATGGGGAAGATTAGGGAAGAATAGAAGAAGGTCTTCATCGCGTCAATTTTTTGCCACGGGGATAGACGGGATTGTAATATTCGCACTCCAGTGTCAATATATTTTTGCACCGCTGATCTCGGGGGAACGACCATGTAGCCCACAGGTTTCCCAAGGAATTCGGTGGATTCCCCATCTTTTAAATTACGGATAGGATTCCCATCAACGGTGAAGACAGTGGAGCGGGTGCCCACAGGAGTTTGACCAGAGAGATGGAGTGATACACATTTTTGGGCGTTGGGGTGAATAGAGAGGCGTTTGCCCTCACGTACTATGATGTCTATCCTTTGCTGGAGTTCTGGAGCTGTCCAGCCAATTGGTGTTACATCGTCTGCGAATGCTAGTACCCCATGTCGATCAGGGGCTCTTCCCTCTTCAGCCCGTTCGAGGATCGGGTTGATGACAACGTTGAACAAGATTCCGGAAAGGGGGTCACCCTGATGGACCCCAGATTTGAGGGGGATGGGGTTGGTTGAACCCAGGGGGGTGCAGACTTCAGTAGTAACGTCAGTGTAGAGGTCGCGCACAATATCACAGAAGTAGTCACCAGCACCATAGTGATTGAGAGCGGCGACGGGGGCGTCGTGGGGAACTGAACCGAAAGCGTCAGCAAAGTCTAGCCAGGCGATGTAGATATCACTTTTATTGGTTTTGGCCATGTTCATGTAGTATTGGAGCATGTAGTTATGCTCAAAGACGCCGTCGAAGGGCATGAAACCCTTTTGCGAGTTCGAAAGGATGTTGTTGTGTACTAGCCATTTGTTTAGTCTCATAGTAAGAAGACCAGCGTACCACTTGTAAATTGTACGGAGGATTGAAATAGGTCTCCAGTTGGCCAGGTCGGTTCGGTCCCCCTTGTTTTTATAGATGAGGATTGTTCGGGAGGATTTCCAGGACGAGGGAATGCGTTTGTATTTTAAACAAATATTGAAGACGTGTACCATCACAGTGCAAAGTGGGTCGAGGCTCCTCCAGTGGTTGTAAGTGAGCTGATCATCACCGGGGGCTGTGTTTTCAAACTTTTTGAGACAACCCGCAACCTCATCCATTGAGAATGGGTGGAGGTCCACTTCATCGCGAGCATTATTTTCCTCAGGAGTAGAGTAGAACAGGGGGTCCATTGTCTTAGGAGCCCTACGGTTTGTGAAAAACTCTTCCACTGTTTGGAGGTTAATGGGGCAGGGTTCAGAGTCACCCTGAGTGATTAGTCGGATGGCACGTCGGCGATTTCTGTGGTAAAGTTTCTGAATGAATTTGCAGTTTTCCACTTCGGTCGGTGGTGGAGGGCCATTTCGAGCACGTGGAGGGGGGATTTTTAATTCAGTTTTTGCGTCCACAGTCATAAGATCCAGGATCACAGTAAATCTTTCCCAGTTTTGCTCGCAAATGTCATTCAGAGAAATGTTTTTTAATTCATCTTGGTAGACATGCAACACACTCTTGTCTTCTTGATTAATATGAACTGGAGTGGTGTCGCTTACGTGGGTGGCAGGAGTAGCAGCAGGTGTTTCATCACCTCCATCATCTTGAAGTTGTGATTCCCCGTTCTGAGAAGTAGGTGACGCCATTGGGGATGGCTCAGTGATGTTTATTACTTCCTCTTCTCCTCCATTTCCATCAGCATGAATAACTCCAGGAGTGGTCGGAGGGGATGCTGGTGGGGGTTGATTAGGGACTTCACTTTCACTCGACTGCTGAATGGGTATATTTGATGAGTCGGGTTCAGGTGGAGTCTCAGATCGCGGGGGAGGAGGTTCAGGCTCGGGGGTAACTGCCAAATTTAATAGACTTGGCGATGCGGAAGCTCTTAGTGGTCCCCATGGGGTAGTAATCCTGGGGGAGCTTGGTGTGCGTAGGTTTTGGTCAACCTGATTTTCAGAATCACTGTTTCCTCCGCTTGCTGCTGCTGGAGCTCGTGTTGTGGGGCATCTTGAGATGGCCATGCCTGGACTAGATTGATCATTGACGGCATGTTCCGCAGCTGGCAGCTGGCGCTGCTGTAAGCGAGCACTTTGTCTGGGAGTTCTCCTTGGTGGAGGTGGCGGAGGAGTTGCGGTTGAGGGAGGCGATGATGAAATTTGGTTAATGGTTGCTAATCTTCTTCTAGCCCGGGTGGAGGTGGACGGGGTGGGCTCGGGTATTGGTTCCCGCGGTGGTGGAATGTTTTCCACGTTGGAATCCGACCCATTTCGAGCTCTCCGGGGTCTAGTTGAGGAAGAAGAGGTTGATGCTGCAGGTGTGGTGGTGGTGGAGGGAGCGGGGGAGGGGTTAGTGGCTTCATTAATTGAATCCCTCTTATGTTTCAGCTTGTGATTAAGTAGTCCTCTTGCCGTTGGGTAGGAGTTTTGGCACTGATCACACTTATGATGATGCTCCGGCTCCTCAACATTATCAACAAGTTCATTCACCACAGAGTTATCGGCCACTTCACAATTATGATACGCAGGGCGTATCCCAATGTCATTTCCACAGAAATCGCACAAATTAACAAAAGTAGTAATTCGATGTCCATGTTCCTTCTCAAGGTGACGTTTTAGTGATGCTTTGGTGGAAGTCCATTCACTACACTTAAATTTTCTGGAACAGGACGTTTCAGTACATTCTATCGTCTCCGGTGGAGGATGATAAACGTTGAGAGTATCGGCTTCCCTGGTGGGTTGCCGCATGGTGGTGGAAATATAATCTAATTTTTAACTAAAGACTATCGTTCCGCTACTTTGCTACTACTACGAGGGGGAAAAGGGGGAAAGGCTAAGATCAAGTGGCTTGTCAGCAACCGGCCTACAATTTTGCAGTACCCAGGGGGTGAAGGTTAGAAAGTTCTCGAATTAAAAAAATATTTTCAATTTCAAGGTTAAAAAAAAGAAAGACAACCAATTGTGTCAATCCAGCGAAAACTCTAACGAGTACTGACTGACTGACTTTGATCTTAGCCAAAAGGCCGAGAAGCG